>JARYGA010061348.1:0-62829 GCA_030545235.1 Helianthus tuberosus | reverse complement strand
GGTGAACCTTCTGACCAACATTCTTTTCTGTTTTTATCGCAGGACTTGGAACCTTGGCGCCACATTTAAACTTCCTACGTAGTGCATGAGCTCCAGTTCTAGTAGAGACATAAAAGAACCTCTAGAAGAACCCGAACGCTTTCTCAGAAAAAGACTTAAAGCTAAAAATCAAGAGAAAGTTTCGGGGGACCCACTTCCAATGGCGGACCAACGTACCCTCATGGATTACCTACGACCCACCGTAGGTAATCTAGGCGCCGCTATCAATGCACCGAATGTCGAAGCCAACAACTTCGAACTTCGGCCGCACTTGATACAAATGCTTCAAAACTCCGCAACCTTCCATGGGCTTGCGGACGAGGATCCCCATCTACAAATTACTAATTTCTTGGAAATATGTGATACCTTTCGGATCAATGGAGCATCAAACGACGCCATTCGCCTTCGGATGTTTCCATTTTCACTAAAAGACCGAGCTAAGGCTTGGCTTAACACCCTCCCAGTTGGCTCGGTAAACACCTGGGATGAACTAGCCCAAAAGTTTCTATATAAGTATTTCCCTCCTGCTAAAACGGCTAAATTAATGACTGAAATTAATACTTATTCACAAGAAGATGGGGAATCCTTATATGAAACTTGGGAAAGGTTCAAGGAGCTACTAAGAAAGTGTCCTCATCACGGTCTTGCGGTATGGCAACAAGTATCCACTTTCTAGAATGGGTTGTTGCCACACACAAGACAAACACTTGATTCTAGCTCCGGGGGACTTTTAGGTAATCGTCGCCCAAATGAAATATATAATCAAATTGAGGAAATTGCTCAAACCAATTTTCAATGGCACACTCCCCGAGGTAATAAATCTATTTCCCCGGGCGCCCATAAGGTTGATGAAAGCACCTCTTTACAAGCCCAAATCGAGGCCATTTCTTCGAAAATCAAAAAGCTAGAAATGACAAAAACAGCCTCGGTTATAGCTTGTAAAGGGTGTGGTGGGCCACATGAAAATTGGAGTTGTATGAAAGAATTAGATGAACAAACAGAAACGATTAACTACATTGATAACAGACCTAGGCCGTCGGGTCCTCCAACGGGTACCTACAACCAAGGATGGCGCAACCACCCAAACCTTGGTTGGAGAGATCCCGGCAATAGTAGTAACCAACAAAACCAACGAACTAACTTTCAACAACCACAAAATTTTTCTCAACAACAAGGTGGAAGAGAAAGGCTTGAAGATACTATATCTCGCCTCATCTCCGACACCGAAAAGAAAAACTCGGATCGATTTCAACAGTTGGAATCGAATTTTAGAAATCAACAAGCTAGCATTCAAAACATTGAAAAACAATTAAATCAAATAGCTCAAAATTTCTCCGAAAGACCACAAGGCGCATTACCTAGCAATACCGAAACCAACCCAAAAGCACAAGTACATCTCATCACATTGAGAAATCGAACCGTGGGTCCCGAGGAGGCTCCATTACCACCAGATGAAAGAAGCCAAACTACAACTCCACCCGCACCCCAACCAGAAAAGGCTTCTTTACCAAATCAAGAGCCCACCAAGACTCCTCCAATTCCGTACCCCGGTAGGTTAAATCGTCAAAAGACCGATGAGCAATTCGCAAAGTTCGAAAATTTACTAAAACAATTGCATGTTATTATTCCTTTTATTGAGGTCCTAACCCAAATGCCTAAATATGCAAAATTCATGAGGGATTTCCTCACTCACAAAAGGAAAATTGAATCATTGCAATTAGTTAACTTAGGCGAAGAATGCTCCGCCCTAGTACTCAACAAACTCCCACAAAAGAAAATTGACCCCGGAAGTTTCACGATTCCTTGCTCGATCAGGGAATCCCCCGTTCGTAATGCATTAGCCGATCTTGGGGCTAGCATTAACCTCATGCCCACATCAATGTTCAAACGACTCGGCCTAGGAATAACAAGCCCTACAAAGATGAGCATACAACTCGCCGACAGATCCGTCAAATTTCCACAAGGTGTCGCTGAAAATCTATTGGTCAAGGTTGACAACTTCGTGTTCCCAACCGACTTTGTCATCTTAGACATGGAGGAAGATACCGATGTCCCTCTCATCCTCGGGAGGCCATTTCTAGCCACCGCCCAAGCAGTGGTGGATATGAATGACGGAACGTTAACATTGAAGTTTGGGGACAAGGAAGTGAAGTTTGAATGTGGAAAGAGAGTAGAGGACGAAGACCCGGTCAACTACATGAAGGTCATAGACTCAAGCTTGGATGATGCTCTCCGACGGTGTAACATGGGATGCAATACATCCCACTTGGGTAACATATGACCAGGCTTTGGGTCTAGCCAAGGACCCTTATAAACGTGGCGCACCACGGAGGCATTCCGCGGAACTATCCTTAGTTTAGTTTAGATTAATTTTCATGTTTTCTAGTTAGTTTTAATTTTCAGGAATAAAACACACTTGAGATGGAAAAGGATACAAGGGAAACTTGAACCAGCACCCCATGCAGGAAAACAGAACCGTCCGACGATTTTCTTCGTTTACAGTAAGCTCGGCACGGGCCGTGTCCGCCCAACACGGCCCCGTGCTGCACAGTCTGTAGAAAAAGACCCAGTTCAGGTAACTGGACACGGGTCGTGTTCACCCAACACGCCCCCATGTCCAGGCTTCTGTTTCTCTTGATTTAATTTTGTTACTAGCACTTGAACATGGGGTCGTGCCCGGACAACACGGGGTCGTGTTCAGCGCCCAGTAACACAAAATTTTTGCTTTTTTACACCTTTTTACACATTCCATCAATCTAAAAACTTATTTTTGGGACACATTGAGGACGATGTGTAATTTAAGTGTGGGGGGGATGCTAAAACCTTGAATCTTGCAAGTCCTAAAATACAAGCCTTACACAAAACTCTATTGGAACCGCTAATCACCCCAAATTTTTTCAAAAATTTTTCATTTTTTTACTTGTCTAGGTTTAACTCGGGAATTTCAAGTTCTAAAAAGGTTATATTTTTACGAATTTACAACCGATAGCGTCGTGATAAAAAGAACCAACATAAGAAAATTATGAAAAGGCATGACAAGCTTAGTTAAAATTTGATTATATATACTTGATCACATAAAAACCCATTCCCACAAAAGTGAGTTTTGAGCCTTTATTGAGCATACAATTACATATCATTAGACTAAATGCTCATTTTTCGTTTCTTGTGTGAATAGCCGCTTGGTTCTTACAACTCTAGAACTTGCCATGATGATACATTCCCAGTCCTTACCAACTTAAACCCGAGTAAGTAAATGATAGAGGCATTAGGACTAACCCTTTTTATTTCTACACCAATATTTTTTTTTTACCACCTATCCAAAATCCCCCTAGTTAGACCCTTTGAGCCTAAACCTTTTCATTTCATAACCCAAACCAAACACCCTTTTACCCACCAAAACCTTTTTCATTTTTAACCCTTTGTTTTAGTAACTAGCTCGGTTTTTCGTATGACTTTGAAAAAAAAAATAATAAATAAATTTTGTGTGTTGATGATGAAGCAAAAGAAAATAAACAAACAAGTTCATCAAAAATAACTTTGTTTTAATAATAGCTTCATCAAAATAAAAGTTACAAAAAAATAAAAAGTCTTACGAAAACCGACGCTTGTTACGCTTTTCGCCCTTTTTCTACTAACCACTAACCCAATCACCTACCTTTAACCCAAGCCTAACCCTTCACCCAAAAAGTTCTCTTGATATTTACAAAGGTATATAAGTTAAAAAGGGGGAGGATTGATTGTTTGGCAAGCCTATGGTAGGAGTAAATTCCATGCCGCTCTCGAGTGATCCACAAAAATACATTTTCGGCCGAGTGTTAAGTGATCCTCGTGAGGTATGTGAACTTGTATATAAATAGAATTTTAAAGAGGCATGTTATGCCCTAATAAGTAATTTATCTTATGAAAAGTTTTAAATAAATCATGACGAATAGGATTGTAAATAAATAAAAATAAAACTAAATAAAGAATCTTGGACATCCCGACACTCTATGACAAGCCCAAAAACCTTCTTCTCTACCATTCCATTTGGGAGTGTAATAGCCACATATTAAAGAGTTTTGCTTGAGGACAAGCAAAGATTCAACTGTGGGGGTATTTGATGTGTGCAAAATGCAACATATAAATTACATCAATTGTGGCATAAAACTAACCCTTTTTTAGTACTAATGTTGGAAAAAGTGTGCTTTTGTCTTCCTTTTGTATTTTCAGGATTAAATGAGCTCAAATTAACAAAAGAAGCAAAAAGACATCAAAATCTAACATAAATACAAGAAAAGGAACAAGACGTGACATGTCCGACCCCACGACAGCATCTTCCCAAGCAAAACAAGATAACAGAAGACTGAACACGCCCCGTGCTCAGCCAGCACGGGGGCGTGCCCAAATGTCAGCAGAAAAGACAAAGTGGTAGAAGCTTCTATTGCCCACCACGGGGCCGTGCTCAGTGGACACGGGGCCGTGGTCAACTATAAGATTCGCACAATCTAAGCAAATCTTCATAGTACAAAGATTCTTCTGCACACGGGAATTACTTGAGAAAGGCTTCATTCGCCCGAGCACCTCTCCTTGGGGCGCGCCGGTCCTTTTCGTAAAAAAGAAGGATGGGTCGTTCAGGATATGCATCGACTATCGGAATTGAATAAGTTAACTATCAAGAACCGCTATCCTCTACCTCGCATTGATGATTTATTTGACCAACTTCAAGGTGCTACGTGTTTCTTGAAGATCGATCTACATTCAGGCTATCACCAGCTGCGTATTCAAGAAGAGGATATGCCTAAAACCGCTTTTCGCACTCGCTACGGCCACTACGAGTTCATTGTTATGCCCTTTGGTTTAACCAACGCACCTGCGGTTTTCATGGATCTGATGAATCGCGTGTGTAAACCATATCTCGATCGTTTCGTCATCGTATTCATCGACGATGTCTTGATCTATTCCAAATCGAAAACCGAACACGCGCAACATCTACGTTTGGTTCTCGAGCTACTCCAGGGGAATCAACTCTATGCCAAGTTCTCCAAGTGTGAATTTTGGTTGGAGGAGGTTCAGTTTCTGGGTCACATTGTTAATAGTCAAGGTATACAGTCGACCCTGCGAAGATCGAAGCCGTTAAGTGTTGTATTACACCTAAGAACCCATCTGAAGTCTGTTCTTTTCTCGGACTAGCGGGCTATTATCGACGATTTATCGAGGGGTTCTCAAAGATCGCTGTGCCGCTTACCGCTCTCACGCATAAAGACAAACCTTTTGATTTGGGAACCAAACAGGAGTCTGCGTTCCAAACCCTTAAACACATGCTTTGCAATGCTCCCGTTCTCACATTGCCTGATGGAAACAACGATTTCATTGTCTATTGTGACGCTTCCAACCTTGGTCTTGGTTGTGTCCTTATGCAGCGGGACAAGGTTATAGCTTACGCATCTCGTCAGCTCAAAATCCACGAGAAGAACTATACAACCCATGACCTCGAGCTAGGCGCAGTTGTTTTTGCGTTAAAGATTTGGCGACACTACCTGTACGGTACTAAGTGTACGATCTTCACCGATCATAGGAGCCTACAACATATCTTTAATCAGAAGGAACTTAATATGCGTCAACGCCGATGGGTAGAACTTCTCAACGATTATGACTGTGAGATTCGTTATCACCCAGGCAAAGCAAATGTTGCTGCCGACGCACTCAGCAGACGGAGCTATCTGCTTAGCACTCGTAATGTTCAAACCCAGTACGATCTCGAAACCCTCATTCGCGAAGCTCAGCACGCGTGTTTCAACGAACGCACTCTGAAGAAAGAAAGAATCTACCACGATGGAGCCCAGCTTGTGAGCAAGTCGAATGGGATATTCCACTTTCTGGACCGAATTTGGATCCCTAAACGGACCGATTTATGACAGATTCTGATGGACGAAGCCCACAAATCCCGGTATTCTATTCATCCCGGTGCCGACAAAATGTACCAGGATCTTCGCTACAAGTACTGGTGGCCCGGCATGAAAAGGGATATTGCCCTCTACGTTGGAAAATGCCTGACATGTGCAAAAGTCAAGGCTAAACATCAAAGACCCTCTGGCTTACTCGAGCAACCCCCGATTCCCATGTGGAAGTGGGAAAGTATAGCTATGGACTTTATAATAAAGCTACCACACACGTCATCAGGTCACGACAGCATTTGGGTTGTGGTCGACCGTTTGACCAAATCAACTCACTTTTTGCCAATACGAGAAGACTACAAGGTAGAACGATTAGCCCGAATCTACACCGACGAGATCATTTGTAATCATGGGACGCCTCGTGATATCATCTCTGATCATGATGCTCGGTTTACCTAGCGACTGTGGGAAACATTTCAAATGGCACTCGGTACATCGCTAAATCTAAGTACCGCTTTCCACCCTCAAACCGACGGTCAGACTGAAAGAACGATTCGTACTATTGAAGACATGCTCCGTTCGTGTCTCATAGACTTCGGTGGTAATTGGGATAAATACATGCCGTTAGTCGAATTCTCGTACAACAACAACTATCATTCCAGCATTCAAATGGCACCATTCGAGGCTTTATACGGAAGAAGATGTCGATCACCTATTGTATGGCACGAGATCGGGCATTCGCAATTAACCGGTCCTGAGCTAATACAAGAAACGACAGACAAGATTTTCCAAATTCGAGATAACCTGGTAAAAGCTCGGAATCGACAGAAAAGTTATGCCGATAGACGACGCAAGCCCCTTGAATTTGACGTTGGTGACTACGTACTCCTAAAGGTATCACCTTGGAAGGGTGTGGTCCGCTTCGGCAAGAAAGGAAAGCTCGCGCCTCGATATGTTGGACCTTTTAAGATTCTGGAAAGGATCGGAAAAGTCGCCTACAGACTCGAACTACCGGAGGAACTTAGTAACGTCCACCCGACTTTCCACGTGTCAAACCTCCGAAAGTGCCTAGCCGACCACGACTTACACGTTCCACTCGATGACCTGCAAGTGAACGAAACATTACACTTCGTGGAAAAGCCTGTCGAAATCATGGACCGCCAAACCAAGCAACTCAGACGCTCTCGCATTCCTATTGTGAAAGTCCGATGGGAAGGCAAACGAGGCGCAGAGTTCACTTGGGAACTCGAAGGCGACATGAAGACGAAGTACCCGCAGTTATTTCAGGAGAAAGTCTAGAAAGAGAAAGTTCTCCAAAGTAATTCACGGTGTTGTACAACTTCCAGCCTAATTTCGGGACGAAATTCCCTAAACAAGGGGAGGCTGTAACACCCCGTGTTTTCGAGAAGTCAAAGTCAAGGCCAAAGTCAACGACCGATTTCACGCAACCGACTAATTATAGATTTCTTTTATTTTAGCTATTATGTGGAGTAAGTGTCTATAATTACAATGAATCGACGTATGTTAATCGCTATTCAATCGACCTACGACTGTGAATTACAGGAAGTAACAATGAGATAAAGCTAACTAATCCAATCGACATCGAATCAAATCTCAACTCGAAATACGCATTTGGACTATTGTTATATGTGTGTGTGTGCCTTACGTGTTACCTGCGCATGTTTAATTTTGTATGTTGTGGAAATCAATCGAAACTCGAAATGCAATCGAACTCGAATCACAATCGAACCATGATAATTAGTGGAGAAGGGATAGTGCGAGATATGAGTGGTTGGGATTAAAAGTAATTTGACTAGGAAACCCTATCGTATCGAACCGCTCGCAACCGAAGTCGAAGTATCAAAAATCGTCGCACCGAACACTCGAAACGTGCAGCTGATCGATCAGGCTACCAGCCGATTGAACAGCCAGCCGATCGGACTGCTGTCCGATCGAACAGGCTGTCCGATCGAGCTGCCTGGCCGATCGGCCAGCACTTTCCTCATTTGGCATCCTATAAATACCCCTGTCATTGTCATCCTTTCCACTTTTGGAAACCTCTATCCGACCAGCACGCTTAGCTCATCCTTTTCTCAGATTCCTCTCGATTCCGGTAAGATTTCGTCCTAAATCTTGTACTTTCCTGATCTACACGCACTCCTACACCTTTCTATCTTTCAAATCTTAACTTTAAACTGTGAAACCATCAAAATTCAAGTGTTCTTGGATGATGTCATCATGGGTTCTTGAAGAACTTCATGTTTTGGCCTCAATCCACCAAGAATAACTTGGATCTAGCCGATTTCCACATGAACAAACAAAAATCTTCCATAGAAACGAAGATGTCATCATGGGTTCCAACCTTCTTTCAACTCTTCTTCACTCAATGCCTTCAAACCGATAGAAACGGAGCCTGCGCCGGCTTACAAATCACTCCGGTGGTTGCAGGGCTCAAGATCCGGGTTCTGTCCACGAGGTTAACCGATTTCGGGTTAAACATTAAACTCTGTTCCGAACAGTTCACCGGTCGGATTTGGGTGATTCCTGTCCGACCAGGGGAGCTAAGTAAGGACGAGGGATCAATGGTTCGACTCGTTGTCAAAATACCTCAATAAAACGACAAACAATCATAACAACCAAGTGTTAGACGAATAGGCTGATCAGGTCAGGATGCTGACCGATTGGACTGCTGTCCGAACGGACAGCCAGCCGATCGGACAGTCAGCCGATCGGTTAACACATGGTTCCACACTTAATCAATTTATTTTGAAGACTAGTATTGAACAAATTGTCGTTCGATCGGACTACTGTCCGATCGGATTACTCTTCAGATCATGAGATACTATACTTCAACACTTAATCGATTTTTCAACATGTTCGATGCACTAGGAGTGCCACCCGATCGAACAGCCGTCCGATCAGGTGACACCCTGCTGAGAACTTGTCTTGCTAAAAAAATACCTAACCGATCGGGTTGCCAGCCGATCGAACAGCCATCCGATCGACCGACCTGAAGGGTAGAGATACTTCAATGTTTTCAAATGCTACAACGAAAACTTCAAAAGTCAAACCATCATACACAAACACATCCTTCTCAAAGGAAGAAACACTCCACTCAAACAGCCATCCGATCGGCCTACCGACCGACCGGACAGCGGTCCGAGCGGACTGTCAACCAAACGGTCAGCTGTCCGATCGAACTACCGTCCGATCGACCAGCTGTCCGACTCTCCAACACTTGTTTTCCATTTTACGCGTCGCTTATTATTATGCTATCAAACTATTCAGGCTAACCCTACTCGCTAAGCGCTACCTTCAATCCATAAACCGTTGTGAGTATACTCGATCCCATTTTGCTTTATGCACTTTTGGGTGTTACATACGTTACAATTATTCAAATCACATCAAACACACTACTCAATACTATTTGAACGCTAACCGTTAATGCATGTTATACGTGGCTTATGAATGCTTGTTTGTTATGTTTACACATGGAATGCTGTCTACCTGCCTTAGCAACGATAGTACTATAGTTTGGACTCAGCACCCGTTCACACGGTGGTAATCATGTATTGCGAACTGCGTCGGGCAGTCAACCCGCAGTCATTGGTATCGATGGATCTATATCGATAACTAACGTGCTTCATTTCACTATGTGTACGTGCTGGTTATGCTTAAACGAATTCGAACTTTATATGCTATTATCAAACTTGTATGCTCACCTTTACATTTTATGTATTGACTCTATTTTAACGTATGTGACAGGTGCTTAGGATGCACATCTGGTAGGAAATTGAAGCTAGAATAAAGCTTTAGAGCCCAACAAATAGTTGTCTGTAGTAATTAAATCAAGGGTCTCTAGAAGCAGATAAATAATTGCTCTATTTAAATCTGAGTTGTCAGAACAGAATTATTTGCCGAGATTTTTATCTGTAATAATTTGTTTACTGTTTGAGACATGGTATGGGACATGTTATTTAAATTGGATGGTAATGATAATTGTTATGGAAACTTCTGGACAATCTGTTTCGCTCAGTGCCATTCCCCGATGATTCCGCCATCGGTTGGGGTGTGACACTACCAATCCTACATGTTTGTCATCTCATAAAACTCGTAATGGTATATAATTACTATTAACAAGTACCTATTAAGAAGTTGTATTATTTATAAGCATAAGTTTTGATGCTAATTAAATTTTTTTGTAGTTTTAAATAAGGACATGGACCATTCCATGGCTTCACAACGTAGACTATATAGAAAAAATTATTTGGATACTAGAAAGTATAAGGATTTGTGCTTTCCTGAACTTCGTCAACCGGAAGTTATAATAAATGAATTTGCAGGCGTATCAAAAGGTTTAAGCCTTATAACATTATCTATATTGTTTCCGTATTTACTTCATTTTTAATGTTATCAAATTATACTTGTTAATATTCACTTTTTCTATATATTTTTTAAATAGATTACCTTGATCACAGTGATCAGAATGTTATATGTAAGATATGTCATGAAATATTATGGAAAAATGAGGCTGTTAGAGGGAAATCAAAAGATCATGTTAACACAAGTTATTCAGTATGTTGTGGAAATGGTAAAGTAAAGCTTCCTCCATTTAAGGAACCCCCACAACACTATAAGAATCTTTATAATGTGTTGGATTCTAAAAGAAAGTATTTTTTTGAAGAACATTAGACGTTATAGCTCGATGTTTTCATTTACGTCCATGAGTGGAAAGGTTGATCATTCTATTAATAAAGGAAAACGTCCTTTTGTATTCAGACTTGGTGGTCAAAATTGTCATTATATTGGAAGTCTTTTACCTGAAGATGGATCTAAACCAAAGTTCTGTCAGTTGTATATATATATATATATGATACTGATAACGAACTTTCTAATAGACAATCGGTTCTTGGGTATGTATTTAATTGTATGCTTATATGTTATTTATAACATTGTTATACTATTATAAAACTAATAGACTAACAATCAGTTTATATTTTCTTACTTGTATAGTGATACTAACAAAGCTTCTTCGTCAACCACCGATCAAGTTGACCTTCAAATTATTGAATATCTAAAGAAAATGTTAGATTCGAAGAATGTTTTGGTGAAAAATTACCGTATGGTAATAGATTCTTTCAAAGAAAATCCTCATTTGACTTTAAGGTTACGTCTCAATGGAAAGAGAGAAAAAGATGGGAGGACATACAATTTACCAACCGCTTCAGAAGTAGTTGCTTTAATTGTTGGTGATATTGGTCATTCAATTGAAAACCGAGATATTGTTGTAGAAACCAAAGAAGGTAATCTAAAACATATTAGTGAGCTACATCCTTATTATCTTGCTCTTCAATATCCTTTGTTGTTTCCTTACAGTGAAGATTGTTATAGAGTTGACATCCTTCATAGGGGTCTTATTGCTTCCACAACAAATAAATGAAAAACTTGTAGCATGCGCAAGTTCTTTGCTTACATGATCCAGGATAGGGTTGGTGTTTTCGCACTAATTCATAATTCTAGAGGACTTTTTCAACAATTCTTAGTGGATGCCTACACCATGATTGAAGCTGAAATACTAAATTACATACGTTTTCAACAAAAGTCTCTAAGATCTGAAACTTATGAGAATTAAAAAAAAATTGCGTAACCGTGGTAATACAAACCTATCTAAGACAGGAAAAAAGTACATCTTACCTTCTTCATATACTGGTGGTTCCCATGATGCAAAATTATTTGGATTCAATATCTATCTGTAAGTGGTTTGGATATCCAAATATTTTTATAACAATCACACGTAATCCTAAGTGGCCTGAGGTGAAGAGGTTTCTTAAACACAAAACCATTAATCCTGAAGACAGACCTGGTATCCTTTGCCGATTGTTTAAAGTAAAATTAGATTCGTTGATTAAAGACTTAAAGGACAATTCACTACTTGGCAAAGTTTCAGCAGGTATGTTCCCACTTATTTACATAAGTTACATTTTTATGGAAAATATCTTATGTTAAGTAAATAATAACAACTAATAATTACTATTTTGTTTAATGTTTTTGTAGTTGTTTATACGGTGGAGTTTCAGAAGCGTGGATTGCCTCGTGCACCTATATGTTTGTTTATGGATCTTGCTCACAAGTTTCCAACAATTGAACACATTGATCCACTGATTTCTGCTGAAATTCCAGACAAAAATGAAGACATAGAATTGTACACACTTGTCGGTGATTATATGATACATGGACCATGTGGTATCCATAACATCAACTGTCCATGCATGGTTAATAAAAGGTATTCAAACAAATTTCCAAAACAATTCCGTGTTCACAGGTCTATTGATTCAAGTGGATTTCCTATATACAGAAGACGTGATAATGGAGCTTTTGTCGAAAAGTCGGTGTCAAGCTAGATAATAGAAGCGTTGTGCCATACAACTAAACCCTTTTGAAAAAAATATGAGGCCCATATTAATGTTGAGTGGTGCAATCAGGTCGAATCTATTAAATATCTATTCAAATATATCAACAAATGTCCCAATAAGGTTAAAGTTGCTGTTGATGATGGTAATGGATAAGATGATGATGAACCACCGGTTGATGAGATTAAAAAAATATTATGATTGTAGATATGTGCCTGTATGTGAGGCTTCATGGCGTATATTTCAATATGATATTCATTACAGGTACCTTTCCATCTTCCAAACCAACAAAATGTTGTATATGGTGCGGATGATTATATTGAAAATGTTCTTAACAATCCATCAGTGGCTTCTTCATTGTTTTTGTCTTGGATGGAGTGCAACAAACATAACGAGCTTGCACGTACACTTACGTATGTTGAATTTCCGACTAAGTTTGTTTGGAAATCAAACGAACGATGTTGGGAACCTAGGCAGACTGCAAAATCGATTGGCCGCATTCATTCTGTTTGTCCAGCTCTTGGCGAGGCTTATCTTTTAAGGATTCTCTTAAATAAGGTTAAAGGTCCAAAATGCTTTGATGACATTCTTGCGGTAAATGGACGTACATTTAAGACATTTAGAGAAGCGTGTTATACTAGAGGATTGTTAGATGATGACAAAGAGTATATTGAAGCTGTTCAAGAAGCAAGTATTACAGGTTTGCCAAATTATATACGTTCTTTGTTTGTCATCATGTTAATGTCTAATACCATTTCAAGGTCAGAACATGTATGACAAAAACATGGCAAATTTTAGCAGAAGGTATACCTTTATAGACAACGTCAAATTATCGGTGTTGAAGGTATTAGTCCTGTTTATTTATAACTATTATAATTTTCGTTATTTATAAGTAATTACTTTATAATTTTGCATATTTGTTTTTCAGATGTACACTTTGATGATGAACAGATAAAAAACTTTAATTTGTGCGAGATTGAGAAAATTTTAAATCGAAATAATTCCACCTTAAGAAATTGGAGTACAATGCCTTATCCTGACTTTGACTCTGCTGATTCTTTGGATAATCGATTAATTCTTGAGAAGAAGGAGTTTGACAACCTTTTTTCTTCGTTAACTGATGAGCAAAGGTGCGTTTTCAATGATATAATAAAAGTGGTTGAAGAAGACAAAGGTGGTGTTTTTTTTGTTTGTCTACGGATACGGAGGAACGGGTAAAACTTTTATTTCAAAAACATTATCTACGTCGCTTCGATCAAAAGGAAATATTGTTTTGAATGTTGCTTCGAGTGAGATTGCTTCTTTGTTGCTTATCGGAGGTAGGACAACACATTATCGGTTTCTAATTCCAATAAACCTAAATGAGGATTCAGTTTGTCATATCAGGCCAGATAGCGATGAATCTGCTTTATTAAAGAAAACATCCTTGATAATATGGGATGAAGCACATATGGTGCACATGCATGGTTTTGAAGCTTTTGATAAGAGTTCGAAAGACATATTGTCATCTGATGATTCTCGCAATTGTCAACAACCTTTTGGAGGTAAAACGATTGTCTTAGTGGAGATTTCTGACAAATTCTTTCGGTAATTCCAAGTGGTAGTATACAAGATATTGTTAATGCTTCTTTAAGTTATTCTTACATTTGGAATAATTGTAAACCAAAAACATGCGCTTAACTGTTGGAGGTGAGTTACATGATGTTGAACAAACAAAGCTCTTTGCACAATGGTTGTTGGACTTAGGTGAAGGGAACATAGGTGGCTCCAACGATGGCGAGGCAACTATAGAAATACCTGATGATCTTCTTATTATGGATTCAAATTATCCTGTTTCTGATCTTATCGACTTCGTTTATCCTTCAATTATTCAAAATTTCATTGTTGCAACATTTTTCCAAGAAAGAGCTATTCTTGCACCGACTAATGAAGTTGTAGACGAAATTAATGATCGATTGCTATCTTTAATTCCCAGAGACGAAAAGGAATACCTGAGTTCCGACAGTATTTGCGAGTCTGAGAATCTACAAGAGGGTTTTGATCAAAGCTTATATTCATTGGATGTACTAAACGGACTTAAAATTTCAGTTTTGCCACATCACTGATTAGTACTAAAAGTGGGAGTTCCTGTCATGTTTTTACGAAACATTGATCAAAGAAATGGATTATGTAATGGGACTTGACTAAACGTCTTAATGCTAGGATCGCATGTTATAGAAGCTGAATTAATATCTGGAAGTAATATAGGCAAGCGTACTTTCATTCCTAGAACTGCTTTAACATCATCAAACAAGAAGATTCATTTAAATTTAAAAGAAGACCTAGAACTGCTTTAACACCATCAAACAAGAAGATTCCATTTAAATTTAAAAGAAGACAGTTTCCCATTGCTGTATGCTTCGCCATGACGATAAATAAAAGTCAAGGTCAATCGTTATCCAGAGTAGATCTTTTTATCAGACAACTAGTCTTTTCTCATGATCTGCTTTACGTCGCTTTGTCTAGAGTTAAAAGCAGAGATAGACTCAAACTCGTAATTGTTGATAAAGATGGTAAACTTACGAATATGACACTGAATGTTGTATATAAAGGAGTTTTTAGAGATTTGTAATTTGTATTTGTATCTATAGATTTTTTAGTTGTCATAGTAAATATGATATGTAATTATAAATAAAGAATTTGCAATTACGATATGTATTTATTTTTTATAACTTTCTATTTCAGTTTTTCATGATATCCAATCCCGTGTACCACACGGATTTTAACCTAATATTAAAATAAAACAACTAATTGTAGTTTTAAGTATGTTAGACTAGTGGGTATGGGGAGACTCATCCCCATGAGGATGGGCCGCCACGTAGGAGTGGCTTGCAGGGGATGGACCTAGGGGGTGAAGGATGGGCCCCACAACAATTAAAAAATATAAAACTTTATTTGATTTTAAAGAGAGATAGAGAGAGAGGAGAGACAAAGATGAGAGAGAGAGAGAAAGAAAGCAGGCCCGTCATCAACGGCTTTTGGCAGCCGGGTATCACAAGGCGGGGCAAGGGGGCCGGTGTGGGGGACCGGCGCCGGGCCTAAGCCGGCCACCATACCGCTTGGTCTTAGACCATCCACATTCATAACCCAACTCAACCCAACCTTTAATAAAAAACTAATTTCTCTTTCTTTCATTTACACAACCCAACCTTTCATACCCATTAACAACCCAACCTCAACCAACTTTTATAAATAAATATTTATTTTATATTAAAAATGTGTTTTTTTTTACAAATCCATTTTTAATAAAATTTATATAGGGATGTTCACAAAATTATTTTAAGAAATACTATGTATTTAGTTTTTCTTATAAGATTAACTAGTTAAATTTCCGTCCGTGCGTTGCGGCGGGGACCCAATGACTGCAAAAACGCATGTAAGAAAGGCAAGCAGATACCGAATATCAAAACATAAATAAAAATGTGGTGAAAATGATAGTCAATCTGTAAAAAAAAAAGCGATTTTAAATAACCTAATATATAATAATAGGACCCACACGTGCTACACGATGGAAATTCGGTTGTTTTCAGTTCAGTTATTACGGTGCTAACACGTTAAAATATGGATGAGCTCGGTACCGGTAACGGTGCCGAAAGTACCGATCCGGAAAATCATCGAAATTAGGTACCGGCACCGAAAATGCTCGGTACAATACAATATGGTATTTGAAGGTAAAAATCAATAAATATAGGTATGGTGCTAGACCGGTGTCGAACCGAAAGTAACGATTCTGAAAACGCCAAAAGGTGGGTACCAAATTGGTACCGAAAATGATTTGGTATAGTAAATTTGGTACCGATACGATACCGGTTTGATTACAGGATTTGATACGATTTGCTCATCTATAATCTAAATATCCAAGTTTATTTTACATGCTACAATTCATTCATTACGTAAAAAGACAAAAAATAAAGCAAAATAAGTTGTATATATAAAACCTCCTTCAAACGAAACACAATTTACTTACTGTGTGTATGAAAAATAATCTAAACTGTGCAATTACTTGCATTGCTACGTTGCCACAGGGTTTGATGAGCTCGGTACCAACCGGTACCGAAAACACCGTTACCGAAATCCCCAAAAGTGTGTACCGGTACCGAATCTACCTGGTACAGTATAGCTTGATATGGTCGGTACTGGTACGGCACCGGTACGGCACCGGTATTTGAGGGTAAAACCCGATGAATACCGGTGCCGAACGGATACCGAAAATACACTCAGTTTGGTAAATTTGATACCGGTACCCGATACTATTCATTCATTTCTATTTTTATTATTCTCTCTTTTTAATATTTATTATTTATTACTGTTCATTTCGTTGGTTTTTTAATATAAGGATAATAATTTTTATTATTGTTCTCTTTTTAATATTTATTATTTATTACTGTTCATTTCGTTGGTTTTTTAATATAAGGATAATTATAAAAAGTTATTTAAGTAATTAAATTGATGGGGGGAATTAGTAGTTAATAAAAAAAGGTGCACCAATCATGTTTGGACAAGTGGATATGGCTTTGGGTCATAACCTAGGTTGCTCCAACAACCTGGTATTGGATTCATTTTCTTTTTTAACTTTAATACAACAAATAATATTTTAACAAGTGGCAACCCAAATACACAAAGGTCACTAATGGGATGGTGTTATAGAAGTGTTTTAACTCCAAACAAAGAAACACATTTTTTGGGACTTCGTCAAAAGTTCTAAACACGAGTCGGGCTACTGAGTTCACTCGGCCATAACAGATTACTCACCCAAAAGAAACACAAAGCCACCGAGTCAAAACAAACACAAAACTCCCGATCCGAGTCACCTCCTTCCAACTAATCAAAACCCTTCATTTTAATCTCCACCAATCAGAATAAAGCACACGGATCCACTATTTCTCATTCAAAAGCCGTTGCGAACTCAACTTCCACGTATATATATAACCACGCATTATTTACATGATTAGCCTTTTCGCAATCTGAAACCCTAGTTCCCAAATCCATCTATTCTCATCTTTTCCAGTAAGATTATTATGCATATTCTTCTTTAATCGTTCATCAACAGTTCAAAATTGGTTGATTTTGTTCTGACTGTGTTTTTCTTTTGAAATTTATTCAGATTTGTTACTTTGATTCGCAATGGCTCGTACGAAGCAGACAGCTCGTAAGTCCACCGGTGGAAAGGCTCCAAGGAAGCAACTCGCTACCAAGGTATTTGATTCTTTCGACGTTTTGTACAGTTTTCGTTTCGATTTTGTTACAAAACTGTTCGTCGTTTATGATTGTGTTTTTTTTTTGTGACGATTTGTTTAGGCTGCTAGGAAATCTGCTCCAACAACCGGAGGAGTGAAGAAGCCTCATCGTTATCGTCCTGGAACTGTCGCACTCCGGTGAGTTGACCTAATTTTTGTTATCGATTTTGTTATCGAATTTGTGAAATTGTTATGAATTATGCCGTGTTAGATAAAGAATGTTGTTGATGTGTTTTAATGTTGATGTTCGTTTTGGATTGCAGTGAGATCCGTAAGTACCAGAAGAGTACCGAGCTGCTGATCCGCAAATTGCCGTTCCAGAGGCTTGTTCGTGAAATTGCTCAGGACTTCAAGGTATTTGCTTAATTTTATTGTGTTTCTATATGTGCATATATATATGTGTGTGTGTGAAATAGCTCAGGCTTGTTCGGTTATTGATTTTCAAACTGTAGTGTTGCTTGTAGTTGATGTATATGTATGTCTGTGTATATGCATATTTCTGTGTATATGTATATGTACGTGTGTGTAAAATCACCCAGGCTTGTTTGGCTACTGACATGTAGTGTGTATGTATGTGTGTGTATATATATAAGTGTGTGCCTGAAATCCCTAAGGTTTGTTCGGTTATCGATTTCAAATTGTAATCATGCGTATGTATATGTGTGTCGGTGAAATAGATAAGGCTTGTTTGGATACTGATTTCAAGCTCATATAATGTGTATGTATGTATAGGTGTATATGTGTGAAATCACCAAGGCTTGTTCGGCTACTGATCTCAAATTGTTATTATGTGTGTATATGCTGCGTATTTATAGATACGTTTGTGTGTGAAATTGTTAAGCTATTGATTCAAACCTACGTGTTTATGGTCATGTATGTGAGATCATCTAGGCTTGTTTGGCTGCTGATTTCAAGTAGTTATGCTTGTGTGAATGTACATGTGTGTATACTGACTTTGAGATTGTTTTGTTGTAGACTGATCTGAGGTTCCAGAGCCATGCTGTGCTAGCTCTTCAGGAGGCAGCTGAGGCATATCTCGTTGGTCTCTTTGAGGACACCAACCTGTGTGCCATTCATGCCAAGAGGGTCACAATCATGCCCAAGGACATCCAGCTCGCAAGGCGTATCCGTGGAGAGCGTGCTTAGGTTGTTTGAGTGCTTATCACAGATGAAGGTTTGTGTTGCCTTTGTCTGTTCGTTTATTACTTTTGCTAGATTCTGTTTGTAATGTTTGGGAGTAAACTTGAACCAGAACCCTTCTATTGTAGGATGTAAATTCTATACAACTGATAAGTTGTAAGATTTGGTAATATGTGGATATTAATGTGATATTGTGATGTTTCTCTCTAAATTTTGATATGCGTGTGTTGATATGATTATACGAGTTTGTACGCATACCCTTTCGGTTATCAGTTTTAACATTCATTGGCTGATTTCATCTAGGGTTTATGTATCTATACGTGTGCGTATACTTAAATTTAGTGTGAGCAATTTTTTAATGGTCCATGTTGCTAGTGGTTTGGATTGCCTTTTGACTCAACTCTGGACTTCCATGACTTTAAGTTGTGGGTTGGAAGGAGAGGAATTGAACACACTGCCTCTTCCTTTGTTAAACTTGGTCGAAGCTGTCTATAATGTACACGACATGGCTGCCGGCTAGCTAGGCCGGCTGAGTTGATACATGGAGCTGGGTAGGGCTGGAAAAGCATCAGCTAGCCTGGCTGAGTTGATGCATGGAGCCGGCTTGGGTTGGAAAGGCATCTGAGTACGCCGGTTGAGACAATACAAAATCAACATCAATTCAGCTGTTAACAAACGGCTTACGACGTTGCCATGCATAAAGTTACATGTGTTGTCATGCCTCTGGTCTCTCGCTTTGTGGCTCTATTTGTATAGATCCCAACTGAAGTATAAACGTAAAGTGATTTGAGTCATTACATTGGTCTCTCGCTTTTACCTTAATCATTTTCAGCCTCTCTTAGCCCTAGTGGTGTAAACGAGCGGAGCCAAGCCTGAACCTGTAGGCTTGAGCTCGGCTCGTTATGCTTCTTGAGCTTGGCACAGTTCGAGCCTACTATTATGAGATTGAGGCTTGAAGGTAAAGCTCAAGAGCTTGAGTTCGGTTTGGCTGGTGGTAGTTTGAGAACTAATTTAAACGTGATAAAAACCAACATTGAAAAGAAGAGCCAATGATGAAAAATAAATCTTTTTTTTTTGACATGCATGGTAATCCATGTAATGAAAAGTGTGGCTTGCAAATTAAATTCTACTTGATCAAACATGGACCACTTTTTCAGGGCTACAGGATTAACAATTTAACTTCTCTGTGTTTCGAGTGTTCATCACATGGACCACTTCAATGGCCTACTGTTCAAAGACCACCAGACAAATATACAATTTTTCCTTCAAAAATCAGAAGGATCTAGAGTCTTTCAATACAAAATCTAACGTTGAAAAGAAAAGCCAGATTGACCACTAAAAAAGTAACGGTACTGCACATTTCATATCAATTTGTCCAAACATGAAGCTAATGTAAAAATGAAAATCTAATTCCAAAAAATTCATGTGCACCATCATTATTATCAACAAAATAAGTAGAGATTCTATTCATATGGACTAATTAGATTTGTTAAAACTCCAAATTTACTCTCTAAAATTGTATCAACTGTATGTAATCTTCAACAATTGACCTCATCCGATCAAAATCGGATTGAAATATGTATATTATAATTTTGCAAATCTACACGTGAGATCATTACCTCAAACAGAGGAGGTGCAAAACCATGATCGGTTGTTATTAATCGCACCGGTTTTCTACCGGATCTTGAAGACGGAAGCAAAATCAAACATTAACATCGATGAATTTAAGGATCTGTACAAATCATTGCAAACGAAACATTGACGAGTATCAAGGACCTGTACGAATTATCGCCAAAACAATAGAAATTGGAGTTGGCAACAGAAATCGTTTGAGGTACTTGATTTATGATGATTTGCAACACAAATTGGAGCACAAGATTTCATTCAGTTTGGCATAATGCCAATCGACCCCATTCATTCAATTGCATTCAATTCCAATGTGGTTTACCATTGAAGGAGGGAACGAAAACATAGAGAGTAGCAAATCAAGCCTAGGCCTTGTAAAATATTTTATAAATGTCAGTTCGGAGTTAGCTTGAACTCACTCGTTTGCAAACCAAGCAAGCTCGGCTCAGTTTAACTACATGGGCGACGTTAGTGTAGGATAATATTCTTGTTGCTAAATCAAAGTATTTCCTTCCAATATTGGTTTTGTACTTAAATGACACAAATGTCAGTTGGGTTACATTCACCTGCCATGTAATCATTCCGGGTGATATGGTTTTCTCTTAATTAAAATATGTAGTCATGATAATCACAATATAATAAAGGATCTAGTTAGTTACAACTAAAAACCAAAATTAAAATATGTAGAGGACTGTTCTGCTGCACCAAACAAATCGGTGTCCGATTTCTAAGATTCAAACATCCACACCTGACATACATTAGCTTAGCAATTAACACATATGTTTTCTTCTCATTCCAATCTTACAAACACAAACTCATGGAGATTTTCTTTTTAGAAGAATAGTTCTAAGCAAAAGAAAGACCCCTGTGGTTACATCAATAATTAAGATTAAAAACCTAGAATAACTTACATTCAATTCCTAAAACGCAATACCCAATATGAAGTTAATGGAACCAACCAAATCATCTAGAAATCTGAAAATCATCTTGTTATAAGCAATAAGATTTGGCTGATCAAGTATAAGTAGTGTTTCCAGAAGATGACAACTTTTTTCCATCAATCTCAAGTTCATCTATGTGTTGTGTCTGTGTTGGGCTCATAAACAACAAGTTGTCCATGAAGACTGTGTTGTACAATTCCAATTATAGATAATCTTGGAGGTTTACTTGTTTGAATTCTTCACTTGTCATGTGAATCAGACAGATTATAGGATTTAAAACCACCATCCATAGTAATCCTGCCCGTCTACAAATCTACAATCTGTGAACCGAGAAATGTAATTGATTTAAGAGGGAATCATGTAGTTTGACGACAAACCTACAACGGTTGGAAATATCCTATCACGAAATGCTATAGCAACAGCAACAGCAACAGCTTTTTGAATAGAAAGATTCCAGAGAACAGCCTTGCCTGATCCATACGAACACAACAAACAGCTTCCAATTATCTCAGCAGTCGGGGGAAAGTATGAAACATAAATAATACCCCCTAAATTAACATAACCAGCAATGAAATCAGAACCCCCTAAATTAACATAAATATTTGTAGTTCCTTCCTAGCATGGCTAGCTAGCTAGCTTCCCACATTGTTTCCAACATAATAATATGTACAATAATTTCCGTATTGTTCAGTTGATGAGATTAAAGTATTACGTATCCAACCACTTAACACTCTTTATGAGTATGTTATGTTGGATGATGGTTTTTGATAATAACTCGCAATCTTAGTAGGAAACATACTAAAAAACGAATAATATACGTACAGGAGAGATTTTTGGTATTACATAGTTTTTTTTTTTTTTTTTGTGAGAAGAAAGAATAAAATAAATCATTTGTTTTTTTAACTTTAAACTTTTTAAGTATATAAGAAAATAGTTGAAATTCAATGTTGATTCTCTCATGAAATTTAAAAAAAAGAAAAAGAAAACAAGAACAAAGTTCGTTTATTATAGTCACACACTTGTGCTAGTCATGTGTAGATAGCCTACACATTAGTTCAGAATAAGGAAATGGTAGTTTTAGTTCATTTGGACACGGACGACGCTAATAAAGTAGGGCTATCCAAAAAAGCTCGCGGCTCGTGATCGCTCGGAAAAAGCTCACTTGATATGACTCAATTTGAAACTGAGCCTAGCTCGGCTCGTAACGAGCCGGATTGGCTCAGTTTGGCTCATTTGGTAGCTCGACTCCGCTTAGCTCGAATTATTTTAGTTGTAATATATTTTATGTTTACTTACATTATAAGGGAAAATATCAAATAGGAAGTTTATTTTGGCTAGGAAGTGTAGGAAGCAATAGGATTAGGACATGTGGCAACATTTAAAATAAAGAATAAGGGTATTTTAGTCAATCCAACCCTTTCTTCTTCCTTTTCAAAACCCAGTAACTTCAAAACCCACCATTTTCAAAACCCACCATCTTCAACCATTTCTTCACTTTCTATCTCAATAATCACTACATTATAGTACGATTTTCATCACCAATCAATGATTCAAACACCCGATCAACGTGTTCTTCAGCTTTTTTGAAGAAAACCCAGTTTAATTTCATACAAAATCTCGTTTTTTCCGGTGATTTTGAAGATAAGCACTCGATCCGTTCGATTCGAGCACTGATAAGTGTTTCAATCATTCAAAATTCGTCAATTGTTGAAGAAATCACTTCGATCCATGTAAGAAATTCTTTAATTTCATTTTTACGATCTGGGTTTTTGATTTAGTCATTGCGTTTTACGATCTTGGCGGGGGTCCGGGGGCAGCGCCCCTGGTAGCGGGGTCTCAGGGGCGACAACCCCTGGTGGGGTCCAAGGGGCAGAGCCCCTGGCTCGGAAATTTTTTTTTCGATTAAATTGCTGTAATAAAAATGCATCAGAAAAATTTATTTTCTGTAAATTGCCTCTGGAAACTGCATTCATAAACTGCATTGGTTCAGACAGTTCACAGCACAGACAATTCACAGCACAGACAAAACTATTGTCATCGTTCAATTCGTTTTAGAGAACACTTTCTTTGGTGTTTTTAGGCAATTGCGTTTTAGAACTAAAACATTTTTATGTGTTTTCTGGCCATTGCGTTTTAGAAAAACACATTCTTGAAGTGTTTTTGGTGCATTGCGTTTTAGGTAAAACACTTTTTTGGGTGTTTTCAGTCCATTGCGTTTTACAGAGAACACTTTCTTTTGTTTTTTAGGCAATTGCGTTTTAGAATGAGTCATTTTTAAGTGTTTTCTGACCATTGCGTTTTACAAATAAGACATTTTTTTTGTGTTTTTGGTGCATTACGTTTTAGGTAAAACACTTTTTTATGTGTTTTCAGTCCATTGCGTTTTAGAAAACAGACATTTTAAGTGTTTTCTGGCCATTGCGTTTTAGAAATAAGACATTTGTTTGTGTTTTTGGTGCATCGCGTTTTAGGTAAAACACATTTTTATGTGTTTTTAGTCCATTGCGTTTTAGAAAGTACATTTTCTTTTGAGTTTTTAGGCTATTGCGTTTTAGAAATAAGATATTTCTTTGTGTTTTCTGGCCATTGCGTTTTACAAATAAGACATTTCTTTATGTTTTCTTGTATTGCGTTTTACAAATAATACATTTCTTTGAGTTTTTGGTGCAATGCGTTTTAGAAAAATGTCATTTTTAGGTTTTTTTTTTCATTGCGTTTTACGTAACTGGGGGTTTTTCTATTGCGTTTTACGCAACTGGGTTTTTAATTTTTTTTTTTGAAAATATAGCAATAGTATACTCGTTTTAAAGATAAAAAAACGCTCGTTTTTTTGGTGCAATTTTTATAAAAAAATAATGTCGTATGAAAGAGTTATTAACGTTTAAAAAATGGGGGGGGGGGGGAATTGGAGGAGAGAGAAACTATTGGCTTGGATTGACTAGAATGCCCCTAAACAAACTCACGCGCCTCTTTTCTTCCCTTCAATTTCCATCATTTAATCTTAGCCATTGATTAACTAAATGGATGGTCAAGATCACTTCCTAGCCAAATAAACTTTCTATTGTATCTCCACCCTATATTATAATATAATACAAAAAATGATTATTATTTACATGTATTTGGGAGTGTAATTTGATTCTATGGCTTATTTGAAGGTTATGCTAATATAATATTGTATTTCGCTGAAATTTAAAACTTATTTGTGTTGTTGGATTTGATTTTGGCTTGTAATATATCATGTTGTTGGATTTGATTTTGGCTTGTAGTGTATCAGGTTGAACTTATTTTGGATATGTTGTTTTGAATAACTAAATGATATTTTAGACCACTGAATTTTGAGAGCTATGTATTAGTTTTTCTTTTAAAAATTCAGCCAAACCAAGCCGAGCCGAGCCCAAGCTTTGATTTTTAGCTCAGTTTTAAATCTGAGCCAAGCCGAGCCAGCTCGGTTAATAATCAAGCCGAGCTTGTCCCGGCTAGGCTCATGAACAACCCTACAATAAAGAAGCAAATATAGTCGGGTTGGATTGGATTGGATTGATAAGAACTTCTATAATGATCCTCCTGATCAACTTCCGGCTAGAAATCTTTCATCACTACTGCTTAATCTTTGCAATATAAACATCGTCAGCCTCGTCACAGGAAGGGGAATCTCCCTATGACCGCCCTCAAACATGAGAATAAATATTGGCTCTTTGAAAGTGACTAATGTGAAGTACGAGTATGAGTGAGATTGTGAGAGCCGAAAGAAAAGGGAGGAAGGCGGAGCGTCAGTCTTGGATGAAAAAACAAGAAAATGCCTTAGATAATTTCTAGAAATAAAAAGTATAAAAAAAGAACTCCTCACGTGGGGAGCACACCTAATGATTGAGTGCAAAATGAAGAGTGAAGAAGGAAGTTGACATGACATGACATGAAATGATTGGCTAGGTGAATAGTTTACCACTCACATATGTTTACCCTTTCACCTTTTAATTGTCAAACTTTCTCTCCCTCACTAAAGTACTATTCATTTTTTTTACAAACTTCTAATGGAGATTCTATTGCTTTATAGTTTATACTGCCACTTACTGCACATAGTACTTTATACCATGGTTGTAGAAATCGCTAGTCGGTCGGTGGGGTGAGAACTAGCGATTAATCGAGATTAACCGGAAATTAATCGAATATAATCGGGATTAATTGTAATTAATCGGCAATTAATCGACGATTAATCGGGGATTAATCAACGCCTAGTCGAGATTTTTACAACCATGCTTTATACCTTCATCCACGCCACTTCTTACTCGGTGAATATTTACTACCTTTCACATTTCATAAATTGCTATAAATAATGGTCCAATTACTACTGAATCACTACCTTTAATATTATTAACTTTCTATCGTATTCTTATTTATTATTGTATTTACAAGACCACATTGAACATCAAAGAAAAAAATTTATATCCTACTCATAAATATTAACATTCAAGTTTGATATTATAGCTATAAAACTAAGTATTTGTTTACATAGCTATAAAACTAAGTATTTGTTTACAAACTATAAATATATAAAATGGGTAATGGTAGCACTATTCGTTTTATCTCTTTTAATTGCTCTACCGAGTACATGTATCGTGATGGTATTGTAACAAACCAAACTTATACCAACGGAAAGTTCACCATAAAGCGCTGGTTTAAGACGTAGTCATTAAATGACCTTTTATTGTTTAAGATGTTAATAATCTTTAGAATCTATCTATACTTTCTATAAAAGGAGAAATCTGAGTGACATAAGAAAAACTGATGTGTCAGCCAGAGAGGCTGTCCAACAAGGATTTTCTTATGTCATTACCGCATCATAAACCAGAATATATAAATCACTTTAAAATACATTTAATTTAATTTCAAAGCACTGCCTTGTGTATTCAAATGTTAAAGGTCTAGCCCACATTCCAAAGAGCAAAGCACTGCCCATCACTTAGCAGATGGTTCCTTTGGCAAACGTATACCTTAGCAGATGCTTTGAAATTGCGGGTAAGTTCAAATTCAAAATGCATGAGGATATGTAATTAGCAATTAATGCATGTCACTCACTCACTTCTGTCAATCATCTTCTTATATAAACTGATTTATATTCTCATTTCACTCTTCATATTTACATTCTCGTGTTCTCTTCTTTTGTATTTTCAAACCACATTTCTAATGTATCTCTCCCTCAAATTCCTTCTTCTCAATACTCAACATTTGTTCATAAAGGATAAGAGAAAACGGAAGCTCTCTCTGACCCACTTTCAGAACAAATTTTGGGGATACGTGGTTTGCCTTGATGATGGTAATGTGATATATATGATTATGTTTGTTTTGGTTTTTGATTTTTACTAAAGTTTTTTTTATCTGAGTTATGACTAAATGATGATTGTGAATGATCTGAGCAGATGCTGATGATGATTGTTCTACGGTTGTTTCCAGCATCATTGTTCCAACATCGTTTAAAGTATGTTTTTTTGCTACTCTAATTTTGAAATTTTGAATTTTGAATTTTGAAGTGATATACTCTAATTCTCGCTTTATATTTCAGTCTAATCACAGTTGTTTGAAATTCATACAATTATCTGCGGGTTATTTTAGGTTTGTATTAAAAGAAGCATAAAGTTAAATTAAACACAAAGGATATGGCTACTGTTCAACAGCTGAAGAAGTGTTTTCATGTACTACATCTTGGTCTGTTCACGAGAGACCAGGTTTCCAGAAACCTGATGGTGATGCATTCAGTACTTCCGTGGAGTTCATGGCGATTGTCGAAGATATACATTGAGAAGTTCGGTACTCGATGGAGTTGAAGTTAAAAGCACTAAATTTTTGCTGTTAGATTCATAAATTTCTTGGTGTTGTTGTTAGATTTTAAAGTTTCGTTGTTCAGTACTCGATGTAATTGTTGATCTTTTAATCCTCATAATTAAATTTTAATCCTATTAATGTTTGTGGAGCATTTTATTTTTACTAATTTTAAGGTGAATAAATATTATTATGTAATTTTTAATATCATCTGATTATTGCAGATCGGTACTTTTGATGTAGAAGTGAAATTGTCTCTGAGTTTAATTAGATTATGTTGATGTTGTATCAATTTCTATTAGTGTATAGATCTGTCAAAGTTAAAGTTTGCCAAAAGAGAACATCTGCTCTAAATCATCATCTGCGGATCTAACGGCTGTTTGACTTGCTACTGTTGCCAACATCTGTTGTTGCCTAATAAAGCTTTTCGAAGAATTTCCTCCTCTCAATTGTAAATACTGATGCATCTGTTACTTTAACTCTCCGTCAAAGGTAAAGTCTGCCCAAATAGAACATTTGTTTAGTGGTGATCTTCTGCTAATCTAACGGCAGTTTGACTTGCTACTGTTGGCAATATCTGTTGTTGGCTAACAAATGTTCGCAATATCTTTGTCTGCTGGAGTTGCAGAAGTATTTGTTTACTATGTAGAGTATTGCTGGTCTTTAAATGAATAGATTTTTTATCTGAGTTATGACTAAATGATGATTGCAAATGAAGCGATTTTTTATCTGAGATTTTATATCCGAGTTAAAATACATTTAATTTCAAACCACTGCTCTATATTCAAATGTTAAAGGTCTGGCCCACATTTAAGAGGGCAAACCACTGCTCATCGCCAAGAAAGTATAACTTAGCAGATGTTTCCTTTGGCAAACATATACCTTAGCATATGTTTTGAAATTGCTGGTAAATTCAAATTCAAAATGCTTGGGGATATGTACTTTGCAATTAATGCATGTCACTCACTTAGTTCTGTCTTATGGTAAAGACGTCTTATGGTAAATGAAGAGGTTAATTGTAATTATAATAACGTGTTTAATTTTATACTTTTCCCATGGAAATGCATTAAAAGCCTAACGAGTGTCGCATCATATTCTTTCGTCTGACGATGTATTTAGTCATAACCGCCTTCATTGGGTATATAAAATACATTGGGCAGATGTTTTCATCATTACCGTTTTCATCCATCTACTCAATCATCTTCAAAAGTTTTTTGTTTATCAATATCATTACAATTTCTTTTACTTTCATAGACGCATTGGTTCACTACAAAATGGAAAACATTGGGTTTCAAGTGATTGTTGATGAAATTTTCACAAGGCTCTCTGTAGAAGATATTGGTCGTTTGAAATGTCTTTCCAAGAATTTTTATAAGGAACTGTCAAGTCATGGATTTCAGATGATGCATGCTCTCTGAAGTGGAGATTCACTACAAAAGAAACTACTCTCCTTTAAAAACACGTTAATTGTCGTTGACGACGTAGTTGCTGGTAATTTGGATGTTGTTAGAAGCAAAACCTTAAGTTTTCCTAACAATGTCCACCCTAGCTTCTTACGTATTCTATCGTCATTTAATGGATTGTTGTTAGTTTGCAATGAAGGGATTTGTTGTGAGCTGATTCTTTGGAATCCAACTACCAGGCGCGATAAGGTTTTGTCTGACGACTACTTAAATTACAATCATGATCGAAACTCTGATACTTGTGGAATTTATTTTGATCAATTCAATGATCTGAAAGTGCTGAACATCAGATGTTACCGTAATGTAGCCACTGCTCGTGTTTACTCACGATGTTGTGAGTCATGGAGAACAATAAATTTCGGTAGCGTAAATAATTATGGTTCAAGTGGTTATTCATGGTCTACATGAGTTTATGCTGATAAAACCATATATTTCATGGTTTCAAATTATTGGTATCCACTAGGTGAGAGGAACATCGTTGCTTTTGATGTTCTTTCTGAGACTTTCAGAGTGCTTCGTTTTCCAGAGAGTATTGTAGTCAATCCTTGCCAAGGGCATCTTTTGACCATCGCAAAGAGGCTGCATTTGATTGTTATTGGAAAGTCTGCTGAGCTAACTGCTGATTTGCTCAGATATGAAGAAGAAGGCTGGATGAAGGTGTTTGCTTTCAATAATCCTCGTGTAGTTGATTATGTAGATAGGCGCCGAAGGACTAATATAATTGAAAACAACAAGTGGCTGATAACAAGCATCTGGGGGGATATGGTTGAAGTTGATCTGAGCAACGAAGTTCTGAAATACCTCCAACATGTTGACAACTACAATGGTCCGAAAGGAGCTTTATTTATCGAGACTACTATTTCGCCCATTTATTAGGAATTAGTATGCTGTATTTTACTGAATGCTTTTGGCTGTTTTGAACTTTGTTTATTATATAGTTACCTCTGTTTACTTGTAGTTTTTATACAATTAGTTGTGTTAAAATTATTAACCATGTTTGTTATTTGAATTAACTAAATGAATATTTAGGTTTGAGAGTGTAAAAGCTTGTAATATTGGCAAAGGTCTGTTTAAATGATCAAAGCTCTGTTATTGTGAACAGATGTTTGAAAATAAAACAGTGGTTGATACATCTGTTGACTTTGGTCAACAGATGGATGAAAACAGATGTTTGGAACTACTGTTGGGATAAAGCAGAGTGTTGTGGAGGTTGAAGTTGATTGAAATGACTGTTGGGTTAAAATATTGTTTTTTTGGAGAAAGAACATGCTTGAATGCAAATGTTATTTTGTTTACAAAAGATTAATAAATTGTATATTTTTGTATTTTTTATATTGTAAACTTTAAGTATTTAAGGTTGAAGTTGAAGTTGGGGAGATATGGTTGAAGTTGATTTGAGCAATGAACTTTTGAAATACCTCCAACATGTTGACAACTACAGTGATCTGAAAGGAGATTTATTTATCGAGACTACTGTTCCGCCCATTGATTAGAAATTATTATGCTGTATTTTATTGAATGCTGTTTGCTGTTTTGAACTTTGTTTATTATATAGTTACCTCTGTTTATTTGTAGTTTTTATATAATTAGTTGTGTTAAAATTATTAACCATGTTTGTTATTTAAATTAACTAAATGAATATTTAGGTTTGAGATTGTAGTAGCTTGTAATATTGGCAAAGATCTGTTTAAATGATCAAAGCTCTGTTATTGTGAAAAGATGTTTGAAAATAAAACAGTGGATGATACATCTGTTGACTTTGGTCAACAGATGGATGAAAACAGATGTTTGGAACTACTGTTGGGATAAAGCAGAGTGTTGTGGAGAAAAATGTGGTTGAAACCACTGTTTGGTTAAAACGGTGGTTTAAAACCACTGTTGGGTTAAAATAGTGTTTTGTGGATGTTGAAGGGGATTGAAACGACTGTTGGGTTAAAATATTGTTTTTTGGAGAAGGAACATGCTTGAATGCAAATGTACTTTTGTTTACAAAAGATTAATAAATTGTATATTTTTCTATTTTTTATACTCTAAACTTTAAGTATTTAAGGTTGAGGTTGAAGTTGAAGTTGGGGAGATATGGTTGAATTTGATTTGAGAAATGAAGTTTTGAAATACCTCCAACATGTTGACAACTACAGTGATCCGAAAGGAGCTTTATTTATCGAGACTACTATTTCGCCCATTGATTAGAAATTAGTATGCTGTATTTTACTGAATGCTGTTTGCTATTTTGAACTTTGTTTATTATATAGTGATCTCTGTTTGACACTTGTAGTTTTTATATAATTAGTTATGTTAAAATTATTAACCATATTTGTTATTTAAATTAACTAAATGAATATTTAGGTTTGAGAGTGTAAAAGCTTATAATATTGGCAAAGGTCTGTTTAAATGATCAAAGCTCTGTTATTGTGAACAGATGTTTGAAAATAAAACAGTGGTTGATACATCTGTTGACTTTGGTCAACAGATGGATGAAAACAGATGTTTGGAACTACTGTTAGGATAAAGCAGAGTGTTGTGGAGAAAACTGTGGTTGAAACCGCTGTTTGGTTAAAACAGTGGTTTGGGTTAAAATAGTGTTTTGTGGAGGTTGAAGTTGATTGAAACAACTGTTGGGTTAAAATATTGTTTTTTGGAGAAGGAACATGATTGAATGCAAATGTTATTTTGTTTACAAAAGATTAATAAATCGTATATTTTTGTATTTTTTATACTCTAAACTTTAAGTATTTAAGGTTGAAGTTGAAGTTGGGGAGATATGGTTGAATTTGATTTGAGCAATGAAGTTTTGAAATACCTCCAACATGTTGACAACTACAGTGATCCGAAAGGAGCTTTATTTATCGAGACTACTGTTTTGCCCATTGATTAGAAATTAGTATGCTGTATTTTACTGAATGCTGCTTGCTGTTTTGAACTTTGTTTATTATATAGTTACCTCTGTTTGACACTTGTAGTTTTTATATAATTTGTTGTGTTAAAATTATTAACCATGTTTGTTATTTAAATTAACTAAATGAAAATTTAGGTTTGAGAGTGTAAAAGCTTGTAATATTGGCAACGGTCTGTTTAAATGATCAAAGCTCTGTTATTGTGAATAGATGTTTGAAAATAAAACAGTGGTTGATACATGTGTTGAATTTGGTTAACAGATGGATGAAAACAGATGTTTGGAACCACTGTTGGGATAAAGCAGAGTATTGTGGAGAAAACTGTGGTTGAAACCGCTGTTTGGTTAAAACGGTGGTTTAAAACCACTGTTGGGTTAAAATAGTGTTTTGTGGAGGTTGAAGGAACATGTTTGAATGCAAATGTTATTTCGTTTACAAAAGATTAATAAATTGTATATTTTTGTATTTATTATAATCTAAACTTTAAGTATTTACCGACTGACTTATTTATTTATAAGTCTATAAATATAACCATATTCATCATTTATATTTGTTATGCATGGTTTTCTAAGAAACGACCTGTGTTTGCACACGGGTCTTACCGCTAGTCTACTATAATAAAAGAAACCATCATTGGACAGATGTCACTCAATGAGGGCTCCTTGTCCTACATCTTATTCAAAACAAAACTTTACTCATCTATCGTTTTATCCAAAACCCTAATCTTCTCCACCTCCACCACCAATCTTCTCTACCATCGCACCAACAAACTGGTGTTTCCATATGTGCAATCCAATCCTTTTACAACACTGCTTATTACTCTCTATTTAATTTAATCCTAGGCATTCATGTATGCAAAGATAGGGTTTTGCTTGCTCTCTCCTTTTTGTGACCGTAATAAAGGTTAGGTTACTTCTTAGTTAGGGTTAGGGTTTACAATTTACTCATAATCACTGAAAAATAGACATGTGGTCAGAGTTTAGATCAAGTAGTGATTCCAATAGCTCGAATCCATTTATTGTTACCGTTATGTATCAATTTTATGGCAGACCGGTTGAATTACTAAGTCTCTAACCATAAAATGTCTGGGGCGCGCCATCGGTTTTAATAGTTGTTATATTTGACTCCTTAAGTGTCAATCAATATGCTTTAAATTTCTAAACTATTAGTTTATTTTATTGTTAAAAAAACTGATGAGATGTTGAGAAAACATATACTGATCACAAATTTGTTAGGGGCGACTTTCTGATTTTAAGTCTAGACTTTTGTCGTCTCTGACTTTTGAGAATCAGGTTTTTGGTGGTGTAGTTTCTCTTGAAATTCATGATGCCGATTTCAATGGGGTGATATTCGTGCAAAATCAACTTAATACACCTGAATTCAAGAATGTGCTAAAAAGGTACGAGGTTCGTTGTGTCTTAGAATCATACAGATTAATCTAATTACAAGCCAATGAGGTGGTGATGGGGTGGTAAGTGTAACATCCCAAAAATGCAAAATTCTTAAATTTGCAATTAGTTTGAAAATAAATTAGTAAGATAAACTAACTAGGATTAACACTAACCTAGTTAGTTAAAGACATATGAGTAGTTAGGGGTTAAAATAAAATAAAAACAAAAGGCAAGGGACCAAAAGTGCTTAAACTAAAACTAAGTTTAATAAAACAAGAAAAATAAAAATCTCAAACACACATACGTGTGTGAGATCGACCAGACAAGAAGCAGGGGGCGACCAAGTTCATCAAAACCCTAAACATTCACAAAACAACCAAATTGAAGGTCCAAATCTGATCAAAAACAAAAATCGAGCATAGATTACTGATCCTCATCACAAGAGGATTACAAGGTATGTAAAATTTGATGAAAATTCTCAACTCGAAATTCTCATGAAATTGAGAAAATCGGATATTTATGGTTGCATGTCTGTTTTATGATGGATTAGGAACAATATAGAGTCTAGGGACAAACCCTAGACAAATACAAGTAGAAATCATGTGAAATTTTAGTGAAACCTATGAACACCATTGTAGGTGATTAGTGGGTTATGTATAATTTGATGAACACTAGGAAATTGGGTGTTGTTCTAGTGTAATTTGACAATTGTGAAGTGACTTCAGAAATTTAGAAGCTAACAATTATGTAAAATGGGTTGATTGATGGGAAATTCAGGCTAAGTGATAAGCTAGAGACTTGCTATATAATCATGTAAAAATCTGCCCTTAAAGTGTTTGTGAAAATGCCTCAAAGAAGGCTTAAAACTGAAATTCAAAGTTTAAACGCATAATTATGATGTTTCGGTGTATTATGCGATATATGGTTTAAAGAGAGTTCTAAACATGTCATAAATGAACTCTATAGGAAAGGACGCAGGAGCGTCAAGCGGACAAGCGGGTGGCGAATCACGTTTGAAAGGCCTACTTTGAAGGTATGTAACTTGACCCGTTACATTCAATGAATTGTTGTTAATTTATGCGTTGTTGATTAAAAGTTGTGTTGAATTTAGTAACTATGATCGTTATTGGAATTACTAGAGTTAACCTTGATAAGGAACCATTTGGTAGTCATCATATTGGAGGATTTTCCACAAGATGAGCCAACGGGTCGAATAATAGTGTAAATTGTAGTGATAGTGTCTTAGCTAGTAGTAATGGCGATGTAAATCACAAGAGCATTAAACCATGGAATTGGTAAGGTAATGCAAGTGATGTTAAGCCCCAGATGATGGGCATAATACGCCATAGGCTTAATAGTTAAATGGTAGCTAAATGAGTAAAGTTAGAATGGGTCGAATAGCACATAAGTGACTTTTATTCGTTCGGCCCGTAAATAAAACTTTTGGTATCGAAATCATCGTAGTTACGTTGGTATTGAATTTACAGACGCATAGGAAAAAGAATCACTTAAAACGGACTCACGAGTCAAAAGATATGCTAATTTGAAGTTAGAATCTGAGTTTTCCGGAACTGGCAGCAAGTGCAGGATTCAGAACTGTACTTGCTGGAAATCGTATTCTTCCGCGCCACGCGGAGGAAGACATAGCAGCTGGCGCGACTCGCAGGGGCTCCCGCGCCACGCGACAAAACGGATGAATCCTGTCGCGACACGCGACAGGAGAAATTCTGAAATTTTATTTTTTTATTCATGCTTTGATGCTGGAACTCGTTTATATGAAATATGTCAATGCCAAAACTAATATTCTTAGTGGCTTTTGACCTTAGGTGACTATGGTGAACTTACGGATGGCGATCAAGCAAATGTCGAAGAACCGAACACAACTTTTGAAGCTTCCACAATATCTTAACCTTTAATAGACTATGTTTATGGGATGTAAACAAATTTCTAAACAACTTTTGAATGTTTCGAATTAGTCGTTAGTTGACTAATGTTTTGCTACTTTTGAATTTTACTTATGGAATTTATGATATAACTTAGATATCTTTTATATAAAATGGTATGAATCATTATTAAATTCAAGTAAATATTAGACGGGTGTTACAAGTTGGTAATCAGAGCTTAAGGTTGTCAACAAAGTGTTCGGTTCAAGCTTGATCGATCGTCCGGTAAGAATTAACTTATTATGTTAGTAGATTATACCTTGTGTAAGAAATGAGAAATGAATTGATGTGCATGGGAAGAGCGAGTTAACACACTCAAACCCGGAAAGTGCACCAAATGTGAACGGTTAAAGCAAATTGGGAACTTGGCTAAAACCGAAACAAACGAAGCAATGTTATAAATGAAATGTTTAACGTTTAAATGTAAACATTTCAGTTTCAAGATGTCTGAAGGAAACGATGATGATCCGGTGCAAACAAGCACCGAACAAATGAAAGAAATAATTGCCGAAGAAGTAGGGAAGGCAATTGAAGGTAGTCTATCCGGGTTTATAGACAAAATTCAAAGCACGGTGTTGTCGCTTGTCGAAGAGCGAGTTAAAAGGTTGGAGGATAGTGTCAACCTTATGAAAGAGAAAACGGGAGAACATAAAGGGTGCTCATATAAAGAATTTATGGCGTGCAAACCGCCAATCTATAACGGGGAAGTTGACCCGATAATCTACCAAAGATGGATAAGTGACATCGAAGGAGTGTTTGAACGAACCCACTGTGACGTAGGTGACTTTGTTGCTTACGGAACGGGTCAATTGAGGGGTCAAGCCAAGGATTGGTGGGACAATAAAAAGAAGGAAATAGGAGCTGAAGCAGCGAGGGTTATGACTTGGGATGAGTTTAAGGTGCCGTTCCTTAAACACCATAGTCCCAAAGCGGTTATCAACAGGATTAAGGAACAATTCATCCAGTTAAGACAAAAGGGTGAAACAATTGATAAGATCACGGGCATCTTCATGGATAAGCTGAGATTCTGTGACGAGTTAGTCACCACGGAAGAACAGAAGATATACTACTATTACAACTTGCTGAGTGCTGAATACCGGGAGTTTATGACTCCCTCAAAATATGAAACTCTCACAGAAATCATCAACACTGCCCGGGAGCGGGAAATCGAGTTAAAGAAACAAGTTGAAAGGGGTGAGAGAAGGGCACAGGATGTGAATCCAAGCCCTACAAAGAAAGCTAGAACTGCTGAATCAGGGAAGAAAGTGGAGGCTAAAGGCGGGTCGCCAAGTTGCAAAGTATGTGGAAAGGGGCACAAAGGCGAGTGCCGCTTCAAAGACAAGCCGTGTCCGGTATGTGGGAAGACGGGGCACACTGCATCGTTATGTCCCGGAAAAGTTTCCGTTTGTTACAAATGTTATCAACCCGGCCACAAAAAGTCTGAATCCCCCTAGTTGGTTGGAAAGAGAGACACAAAAGAGTCTCCAACGGAAGCTCCAAAGGCAAAGGCTAGATCCTTCAAACTTACGGCGGCTGAAGCAAAGACAGAACCCGATGTGGTCTCAGGTATATTCATAATTAACTCAATTCCAGCACATGTATTGTTTGATACGGGTGCGAATAAATCCTTCATTTCGCATGGATTTATTCGACATCCTTCATTTGTATTGACGAAATTATCTGTGCCCTTAGAAGTTGAAATAGGGGACAACAAGAGTTTTATAGTTTGTGATGTTTGTCGAGGGTGAAAATTAAGCATCGACGATGAGGAATACTTGATAGACCTAATCCCGATGTCAATGGGGGAATTTCAAGTGGTCGTTGGGATGGATTGGCTATCTCAGCACCATGCAAAGGTCGTGTGTTTTCGTAAAGAGATAAAGCTAACATCTCCGAGCGGGAAACACGTCACTATCTTTGGAGAAAAAGGAGGCAACCCCATAATATGCTCAATGTTGAAAGCTCACAAGCTTATGAAGCAAGGATGCAAGGTATTCATGATATACGCAAATGAGCCCGAGAAAGAATCATTGAAGATTGAAGATGTACCGGTAGTACGAGACTATGAAGATGTGTTCCCGGAGGATTTACCGGGGATACCGCCTGAACGGGAAGTAGAGTTCGGGATCGAATTGATTCCGGGCGCAAAACCCGTGGCTAAAGCACCGTGCCGACTTGTACCATCGGAATTACAAGAGTTGATGTCCCAGATTCAAGACCTGCTTGACAAAGGATTCATAAGGCCGAGTGTGTCTCCTTGGGGCGCACCGGTATTGTTCGTGAAAAAGAAAGACGGAAGCATGCGCATGTGTATCGATTACCGGGAGTTAAACAAACTCACGGTAAAGAAACGATACCCGCTTCCGAGGATAGATGATTTATTCGACCAATTACAAGGTGCGAACTGGTTTTCAAAGATTGACCTTAGATCGGGGTATCACCAACAAAAGGTCAAGGAGGAAGATGTGCCGAAGACGGCCTTCCGCACTTGATAGGGACATTATGAGTTCCTCGTGATGTCATTTGGGCTGACAAATGCACCCGCTGCTTTCATGGACCTCATGAACCGGGTTTGCAAGCCAATGTTGGATAAATCAGTCATCGTGTTCATAGATGATATTTTGGTGTATTCGAAAAGCGAAGCTGAACACGCACACCACTTACAAGAGGTGTTAGAGACACTTAGACGAGAAAGGTTGTATGCGAAATTCTCTAAGTGTGCCTTTTGGTTACGAGAGGTACAATTTCTTGGCCACATCATAAGTGCCGACGGAGTATTGGTGGATCCGTCAAAGATCGAGGCCATGTCAAAATGGAATCCCCCGAAGAACCCTTCGGAAATTAGAAGCTTTTTGGGGCTTGCGGGATACTATAGGAGATTCATTCAAGATTTCTCCAAGATTGCGTCACCGCTAACAAAACTAACCCGGAAGGAAGAAAAGTTCATTTGGGGTGTCGATCAAGAAAGAGCGTTTCAAACGCTAAAAGAGAAGTTAACTCAAGCTCCGGTACTAACATTGCCGGACAGGGTCGAAGACTTGGTGGTTTATTTGGATGCCTCACTATTGGGGCTCGGATGCGTTTTGATGCAACGGGGAAAAGTTATAGCTTATGCCTCGAGGAAATTGAAGATACACGAGAAGAAGTATCCCACACACGATCTCGAGTTGGCTGCGGTGGTATTTGCATTAAAAATATGGAGGCACTATTTATATGGGGTAAAGTGCACCATATTCACCGATCACAAGAGCTTAAAATACTTCTTCGATCAGAAGGAGTTAAATATGCGACAAAGGCGATGGTTAGAAACGGTGAAAGATTTCGACTATGAAATACACTATCACCCCGGAAGGGCAAACGTGGTGGCGGATGCCCTAAGCAGAAAAGCAGATTATGTTCCGATACGAGTACGATCATTGCAACTCATTGTGACCTCGGGCTTACTCGAACAAATCCGAGAGGCACAAGATGAAGCAGTAAAGATGGAAAACTGGAGAAAGGAAAGGATTGTTGGCCAAATTAAGGATCTCGAAGTAGGCAACCACAGTTTGAAAACACGTTTCAATAGAATTTGGGTTCCTAACACATGTGGAGTTAAAAAGCTTCTACTAGATGAAGCTCATAAGTCCCGTTATTCCATTCATCCGGGGGCGACCAAGATGTATAATGATTTAAAACAAAATTATTGGTGGCCCGGGATGAAAAGAGATATTGTGAAAAATGTGGAGAAGTGTTTGACCTGCTTGCAAGTCAAAGCGGAGCACCAGAAGCCATATGGTAAGTTGCAGCCATTGGACATTCCAGTTTGGAAATGGGAACAAATCACCATGGATTTGTTGACCAAATTGCCCAAAACCAACCGCGGGTTTGATGCTATATGGGTAGTCGTGGATAGATTGACGAAAAGTGCTCACTTCATTCCGATTCGTGAGACTTATACATCCGAGAAGATGTCAGAGGTGTACACCAATGAAATCATAGCACGTCACGGGGTACCGATATCCATTGTGTCAGACAGAGATACTCGGTTTACTTCGAATTTTTGGCGTGAATTCCAAGAACAAATGGGAACTAAACTGTTCATTAGCACCGCTTACCATCCACAAACGGATGGGCAGAGTGAAAGAACAATACAAACGTTGGAGGATATGCTGCGGGCTTGCATTATTGACTTCGGGGGTAGTTGGGATGTCTATCTACCCTTGGTCGAATTTTCATATAACAATAGCTATCACACGAGCATTAAGATGGCCCTGTATGAAATGTTATATGGTAGAAAGTGTCGAACCCCGGTATGTTGGGGAGAAGTGGGTCCACGAGGACTAGCACCTACTGATATAATCCAAACTACGAATGAGAAGATCGACATGGTCCGAACTCACCTAAAAGCGGCTCAGGATCGACAAAAGTCGTACGCGGATAAACGAAAGAGGCCGATTGAATTTCAAGTGGGCGATAAAGTAATGCTGAAAGTATCGCCGTGGAAAGGAATAATACGGTTCAGAAAAAGAGGAAAGTTGAGCCCAAGATTTATTGGGCCATTCAGAATCACCGAACGGGTTGGTAAGGTAGCATATCGTCTCGAACTACCCGAGGAGTTAAGTGGGATTCATAGCACATTCCACGTGTCACATCTCCGAAAATGTTTAGCAGACGAAACTGCTCGTATCCACTATGATGATATCGAAGTGGATAATAGCCTGAATTATGCGGTGAGACCGGTGGAGATTTTAGATCGAAAGGTCAAGCACTTACGAAATAAACAAATCGATCAAGTCAAGATCAAGTGGGAGCATAGAAAAGTCTCGGACACTACGTGGGAGTCCGAGGAGGAGATGCGACGTCTCTACCCTACTTTATTTGGTACGTACTTTGGTTTCGGGGACGAAACCCTTTTAAGGGGGATGGACTTGTAACATCCCGAAAATGCAAAATTCTTAAATTTGCAATTAGTTTGCAAATAAATTAGTAAGATAAACAAACTAGGATTAACACTAACCTAGTTTAATAAAACAAGAAAAATAAAAATCTCAAACACACATACGTGTGTGAGATCGACCAGACAAGAAGCAGGGGGCGACCAAGTTCATCAAAACCCTAAACATTCACAAAACAACCAAATTGAAGGTCCAAATCTGATCAAAAACAAAAATCGAGCATAGATTACTGATCCTCATCACAAGAGGATTACAAGGTATGTAAAATTTGATGAAAATTCTCAACTCGAAATTCTCATGAAATTGGGAAAATCGGATATTTATGGTTGCATGTCTGTTTTATGATGGATTAGGAACAATATAGAGTCTAGGGACAAACCCTAGACAAATACAAGTTAAAATCATGTGAAATTTTAGTGAAACCTATGACCACCATTGTAGGTGATTAGTGGGTTATGTATAATTTGATGAACACTAGGAAATTGGGTGTTGTTCTAGTGTAATTTGACAATTGTGAAGTGACTTCAGAAATTTAGAAGCTAACAATTATGTAAAATGGGTTGATTGATGGGAAATTCGGGCTAAGTGATAAGCTAGAGACTTGCTATATAATCATGTAAAAATCTGCCCTTAAAGTGTTTGTGAAAATGCCTCAAAGAAGGCTTAAAACTGAAATTCAAAGTTTAAACGCATAATTATGATATTTCGGTGTATTATGCGATATATGGTTTAAAGAGAGTTCTAAACATGTCATAAATGAACTCTATAGGAAAGGACGCAGGAGCGTCAAGCGGACAAGCGGGTGGCGAATCACGTTTGAAAGGCCTACTTTGAAGGTATGTAACTTGACCCGTTACATTCAATGAATTGTTGTTAATTTATGCGTTGTTGATTAAAAGTTGTGTTGAATTTAGTAACCATGATCGTTATTGGAATTACTAGAGTTAACCTTGATAAGGAACCATTTGGTAGTCATCATATTGGAGGATTTTCCACAAGATGAGCCAATGGGTCGAATAATAGTGTAAATTGTAGTGATAGTGTCTTAGCTAGTAGTAATGGCGATGTAAATCACAAGAGCATTAAACCATGAAATTGGTAAGGTAATGCAAGTGATGTTAAGCCCCGGAGATGGGCATAATACGCCATAGGCTTGATAGTTAAATGGTAGCTAAATGAGTAAAGTTAGAATGGGTCGAATAGCACATAAGTGACTTTTATTTGTTCGGCCCGTAAATAAAACTTTTGGTATCGAAATCATCGTAGTTACGTTGGTATTGAATTTACAGACGCATAGGAAAAAGAATCACTTAAAACGGACTCACGAGTCAAAAGATATGCTAATTTGAAGTTAGAATCTGAGTTTTCCGGAACTGGCAGCAAGTGCAGGATTCAGAACTGTACTTGCTGGAAATCGTATTCTTCCGCGCCACGCGGAGGAAGACATAGCAGCTGGCGCAACTCGCGGGGGCTCTCGCGCCACGCGACAAAACGGATGAATCCTGTCGTGACACGCGACAGGAGAAATTCTGAAATTTTATTTTTTTATTCATGCTTTGATGCTGGAACTCGTTTATATGAAATATGTCAATGCCAAAACTAATATTCTTAGTGGCTTTTGACCTTAGGTGACTATGGTGAACTTACGGATGGCGATCAAGCAAATGTCGAAGAACCGAACACAACTTTTGAAGCTTCCGCAATATCTTAACCTTTAATAGACTATGTTTATGGGATGTAAACAAATTTCTAAACAACTTTTGAATGTTTCGAATTAGTCGTTAGTTGACTAATGTTTTGCTACTTTTGAATATTACTTATGGAATTTATGATATAACTTAGATATCTTTTATATAAAATGGTATGAATCATTATTAAATTCAAGTAAATATTAGACGGGTGTTACAGTAAGGGAGAGACTTGGTGTTCTAAGGGACCCAAGTTCGATTCCTGCCCTCCCCATTATTTTATGCGGCATCTGTTGATGATGGGAGACTAGGCGAATAGGTGGAGATCGCTAGTTCGATCATTGAACTGAGCAGATTTTAGCTCACCGCACTGTCGTGCCTTCGGGCGAGCGTTCACGGGCTTCGGCCCTAGGTGAGGGTTTTCCCCGGTTCGGAGGCGAGTGTATCCCGATGTGGTGAATTTTGCCAGTAGCCAATTTGGAGGATTCGTTGGCCGTTCAGAAAAAAAATCTAATTACAAATAAACTACTATAAATAATTATGTGCACAGTTTCGCTATGCTGCAAAGGAAAAGGATGATGCATAAATGCTTCAGATCATGTCAATTTATGTTATGGAGTTATATTTAAATTATTTTAAAGTTTTTATTCATTCGTTGATTTATTTTAAAGTTTTTATCTATGGTATGCAGAAATGCCCATGTTCCTATCATCTCACAACCATGAACCATTTGTTTAAGGATTATTTCTATTAGTTAAAAAAGATCTCACTTCAACTTTATATGAATTGCAACACTAAAACCATTTATTCATGATATATCATCTAAAGACCCGTTTTCTAAACTAGGAGGTTATATTTATTTCTACACAAAATTAATTAGATTTTTAATTCATAATGTAATAGGTAGTTTCATTTATATTTTATTCATTTATAAACTTATGATTTATATAATAGGTTACTTTTTTTATTAGCACTATCAACAAGTCCAAGGACTGCTGATCCAATCCTCCCAGCAGCCATTCCACTCCTTGGATCTATTAGAAAGCCAGTTGAAAGAGCTGGAGATTATGTCTTCGACACTGCATCGCTGATTTGGACGTCTCTTTAAAAAGCCTGTTGTTCCTTTCTAACCAAATGCACCAAACGGCTGTGTACATTGTCACACCCCGATTTTCGGTATAGCGGAAGCGTCGCGAGATGTGGCCAGAGCGATAATCATTGCATTCAACCAAGTAAACAACACGTGTAAACCATATCAAAATGTACAACCATACATTTATTTAAGATAAAATTACAACCAAAAGTTTTGTCCGAAATGTACTACACTTTGTCAACATTATTCAAAATACAAGTTTCAAGTACACGATTACAAACATAAAGACCAAACACTGGATGACATCAAAACCACTTGACTTCATAATTCCATGAACATGTTTTTCCCAATGGCCGTCCACTAGTTTCCTGTAATACATGTTAGTTTTGAAAACGTCAACAAAAGTTGGTAAGTTCATGTTATTAGTTTTCGTATCAAATAAATCTTTAAAACATTTGAAATAGTATATTCATTTTGTATAGCATAATGAAACTTGCGCGATCATTAGTGTTTTTCAAGGACACTAATCTGTATGTCAGAATAGGAGGCAACCAAACCTTGACGATTTATTTGTGTCAACGACACTAGTTATAGACACAAAAGCACTCTATAACGATCTTGTTTTGTTCAGAGTGAGGCTCGTCAAAACCTAATAGATCTATCCATTCGTTCCTCAGTACTTGTTTATTCATTAATGGCCTCTTTATTTAAAACACATATTCGCATGTGATCTAAATATTTTCATTTTCCAGCTATACAAATCATAATATGTATACATCCTCGAGCGTTTAAAACTATAAAAATGTTTAAGTAAAAGGGGAAAACATGAACTCACAGATTTGCGTTCCGTGCAAATCTCTATTCGATTCTTGGTTCTTCATTTGTTTCTCGACCTACAAGTGTTCTAATCTCTTTAGACACTTAGGTTTATGTCTGTTTTTCGTACAAGTATCTCATCTTGAATTTCGTTTTTTTGGTTCTTATATTCGTTTGCTTTCTTTATTTGTGTATGCATATATATATATATATATATATATATATATATATATATATATATATATATATATCTTTCATATATATATTTTATATCATTTAAGTTTAAATGGGCCTAGCCCATGAGTTAGATATGAAAGTCTAATTCAAATGTTTAGTACATATGGGCCTAGCCCAATTGACTTTGTATGTGTGTATCACACCCCAACCGATGGCGGAATCATCGGGGCGCGGCACCAGGCAAACCAGATTGCTCAAGAGAATCCATAACAACTATTCATTACCAATATTTTTAAAGGTTCATTGTCCCATACCAACGAACAAATATTCAACAAACAGTTATTACAGATAGCGAGTTCTCAAAAACAAAACAAGTCCGACAACCTAGATTTTATTTACGGGGTTTCTAGACTTCCTAACTCGTTTGCACCATACCTCTAATCAACCTGTCACATACGTTAAAATAAAAGCTAATACATAAAGTAAAGGTGAGTACACTAGTTTGCATAGATATAGTAATAAAAGCATTTTACGCATAACCAGCATGTAACACGTAACGTGTAATGCATGTAACTACCAACAATAATACAACCTAACCACGAGACTGCGTTGTAAAGTATGCGCGACACATGTTCACCAAAGCGAACACATGAAGTAAAGTAATGTGATCCCTAGCAACCCCTGTCACACAGGTGTTGAGTCCAAACTATAGTACTATCGTTGCTAGAGGCGGTCTAGTGTAACACTGTATAAGCATAGTAACAAGCATTCAACAAATCACGTATAACATGCGGGAGCGGTTAGCGTTTATAAGTGTTTGTGTTGTGTGTTGTGTTTTGATAGAGAACGTATGTAACACCCAAAAGTGCGTTAAACGAAAATGGGTTCAAGTATACTCACAGTGCGTGTCCTAATCAAGAAACACGATCTGCTTGGATTGAAGGGAGCGCCGGGTCAGTCTGCGTGCGGAAACAGATGTATAAGTCTTCCTCAGGGCTAAACGGTCGTAAGCGGAATGTCGAGCGGGTTAAGTGTTTGACAGCGCATCCGAACGGATGGGCGCCATCTGGGCAGATGGGCGCCATCCGTGCGGATGGATCCCATTCGGTCGGATGGGGCTGTTTTGTTTCGAACGATAAAACCCGATGTGAAACTTGGTATTTTAAAACAGAAGGTAGAGTTTAGAGTGGTGCAAAGCCTATCCGGACGGGTGGTCATGGTCCATTCGGACGGATGGGCTGTGTTAGAAGTTTTTGCAAAAATTTCTTAAACGAAATGTTTTAGTTAACCGAGACGGGTTGATGACGTGTCAAACAACGGAAAAATACCAGATCCAGTCCATTCGGCCGGATGGACTCTGCCCATTCTGGCAAACGAGCTGTTCTTGATGAAAATTCATGTTTGACCCGTTAATCAGTCCATCTCTTTGGTGGAAACCAGTTCTCGAGTCGGCTCTTGGCTATGGAACGAGTCGAGAGTCCGATTGAATCCCGATTCCACCAATATTTTATAAAAATCAGAGAGGAGTTTCATAAATAAGTTGGAAAATGTGAAAACCCTTTATATCTTGAACCAATCTCGATCGATTGATGCTCCACAACAGTTTGCCCAAGCAAACGAGTGGAAACCACCTTCGAGAGGTCTAAAATCAATGATTTTGAGAAATAGTTAAAGTGTGTGTGTGATTTTGATGAAGAAGATGGAGTAGAAGTGAATAAGAATGAAGATTTGAAGGAAAAAGCTTACAAAAAGGTCTTGAATCGCGTCTGAGACTTGAGAGCGGATGGGAGTGCCAAAGTGTTGAAATGAGGGTGTACATCGAGTATTTATAGAGGAGGGCGAGGGGTTAAGTCGGTGTGCGAGTGGTGGTGTCCAGATGGCTTCATCCGGGCGGATGGCTCATTCGGACGCTGAGTTTGGATTTTGTTAGTTTTCCAACTTTAGTTCGTTCGTTAGGGGTTGCGTTGCGTTTTGTTGTGATAAATCAAGTTGTGCGAGTAGCGTTGAGTTTGTATTGCGATAGCGTTTGACGCAATCAATACACATAATAAGCACACACAAGTAAAGCACATAAGTACACACATCATAAGATTACTACTACTATCAACAACGTTTGCGATTTAGCGTGTTAGTCGTGATAAGCGTATGCGGGGGCGTATGATAACCAAACAAACAAACACGACAATTTAAATAGCATAATTCTATGTAATTCGTGTTGCGTAAGCATTTGCGAATATAAAGCGTTTAAACGTGTAGCGGTGCGGTGTGATGAAAAAGTATTTAGTTTAACATAACCCTTTGTTTATATCGAATCTCAGAGTACAAGATGGTTACAAATCAAAGTGAAAGCATGCAGGTAATGATCCGAAAAGTCAGGTTGTTACAGCCTCCCCTACATTAGGAAATTTCGTCCCGAAATTAAGTAGCAGGCGTAACAAAGAACTGCGGATATTTAGCTTTCATATGGCGCCGCGTTTGCCTTCCCAGCGAACCTTCACTATGGGAATGCGTGAGCGTCGAAGTTTTTTGGTCTCTCGATCCATGGTTTCTACAGGCTTTTCCACAAAGTGCAGAGTCTCGTTTACTTGCAAGTCTTCAAGAGGCACATGAAGATTCTATTCAGCTAGGCACTTCTTGATGTTCGAGACATGGAAGGTCGGATGTACGTTGCTGAGTTTCTCCGGTAATTCGAGTCGGTAGGCCACCTGACCAATTATTTCCAGAATCTTAAAGGGACGCATGTTTCGTGGCACTAGCTTTCCTTTCTTGCCGAATCAGATCACCCCCTTCCAAGGTGAAACCTTTAGGAGTACATGATCACCAACTTCAAACTCAAGGGGCTTACGGTGTTTATCAGCGTAACTCTTTTGATGACTCCGAGCTTTCAAGAGATTGTCCCTTATTTGGAGGATCTTGTCAGTCGTTTCTTGTATCAACTCAGGACCGGTGATTTGTGCGTCTCCGATCTCGTGCCATACAATAGGCGATCGACATTTCCTACCATATAACGCCTCGAAGGGTGCCGTTTGAATATTAGTGTGATAACTATTACTGTACGAGAATTCTATTAACGGTAAATGCGAATCCCAATTACCACCAAAATCTATAACACACGAGCGAAGCATGTCTTCAAGGGTGCGGATCGTGCGCTCAGTCTGACCGTCGGTCGGGGATGGAATGCGGTACTAAGATTAAGAGTCGTACCGAGAGCGGCTTGGAATGTCTCCCAGAGACGCGAGGTAAAATGACCATCGCGGTCAGAGATGATGTCACGAGGCGTCCCGTGTCGACAGATGACTTCGTCGGTATAGATTCGTGCTAATCGTTCAACCTTGAAGTATTCTCGTATCGGTATAAAGTGTGCAGATTTCGTAAGACGATCAACGATAACCCAGATGCTATCGTGACCTGAAGGTATGCGAGGGAGTTTCGTAATAAAGTCCATGGCAATACTCTCCCATTTCCACATCAGGATCTTGAGTTGTTCGAGTAAGCCAAAGGGTCGTTGGTGTTCGGACTTAACATTCGAGCAAGTTAGGCATTTCAAAACATAGAGAGCGATATCCTTCTTCATTCCTGGCCACCAATACCTAGAACGAAAGTCCTGGTACATCTTGTTGGCACCAGGGTGAATGGAATATCGGGATTTGTGGGCTTCAGTCAGCAAAATCTCTCGGAGATTATTGTGACTAGGTAACCATATACGGTCGAGATAGTGAAAGATACCGTTCGATTTGGTGACAAGCTGCGTTTCAGCACCACACCTCATTTCCTCTTTTAAGGTATTCTCAATGAAGCATGCATGTTGAGCGTCGCGACTTAGGGCTTCGAGATTATTCTGAGCTTGATTGTCGCGAACACTATACATATAGCTTCGTCGACTGAGGGCATCGGCCATGACGTTTGCCTTGCCTGGGTGGTAGCGTATCTCGCAATCATAGTCGTTGAGAAGTTCGACCCATCTGCGTTGGCGCATGTTTAGTTCTTTTTGTTCAAGATGTGTTCTAGGCTCTTATGGTAGGTGAAGAACGTACACTTGGTACCATAAAGGTAGTGTCGCCAAATTTTCAACGCAAAAACAACTGCATTGAGTTCTAGATCATGGGTAGTGTAGTTCTTCTCGTGGACCTTGAGTTGTCAAGACGCATACGCGATAACCTTGTCTCGTTGCATAAGAACACAACCAAGACCTAGGTTAGAGGTATCGCAATAAACAACAAAATCGTTCTACCCGTCGGGTAGGGCAAGAACGGGAGCGTTGCAAAGCATGCGCTTGAGAGTTCGAAAGGCATCCTCTTGTTCGGTTCCCCAAACAAAAAAAGGCTTGTCTTTATGCGTTAAGGCAGTGAGAGGAATGACGATTTTAAAGAAATCAACGATAAATCGGCGGTAATAACCTGCCAATCCGAGAAAAGAATAGACTTCAGATGGGTTTTTCGGTGTAATCCAACTCTTAACTGCTTCAATCTTTGCGGGTTCGACGTGAATTCCTTGACTGTTGACGATGTGACCGAGGAATTGAACCTCCTCGAGACAAAATTCACACTTGGAGAACTTGTCGTAGAGGCGATTCCCTCGGAGAAGCTCTAGAACTAAACGGAGATGTTGCGCATGTTCGGCTCTCGACTTCGATTAGATAAGGATATCATCGATAAACACAATGACGAAGCGATCTAAGAAAGGTTTACACACACGATTCATCAAGTCCATGAAGACCGCAGGTGCGTTTGTGAGACCAAAAGGCATGACCATGAATTTGTAATGGCCATAACGGGTACGAAAGACCGTTTTATGAATGTCTTGCTCCTAGATACGCAACTGGTGATAACCAGAATGTAGATCGATCTTATAAAAACACGTAGTGCCTTGCAGTTGATCAAATAAATCATCGATTCGGGGTAGAGGGTAGCGGTTGTTGATAGTAAGCTTGTTGAGTTCACTATAATCGATGCACATTCGAAACAATTCATCCTTCTTTTTCACGAAAAGGACAGGTGCGCCCCACGGTGATGTGCTAGGGCGTATGAAGCCTTTATCAAGTAACTCCTGAAGTTGGCTAGAGAGTTCACGCATTTCAGACGGTGCGAGGCGATAAGGGGCTTTAGCGACAAGGTTAGCACCACGGATAAGGTCGATACGAAAGTCGATATCTCAGGTAGGGGTAGACCGGGTAAATCGTCAGGGAAGACATTAGGAAAATCACGAACCACAAGTTCCTTTTCCATCGGCTTCTTTTCCTCCTCCGCTACTACGATGTGGGCTAAGAAAGCCAAGTATTCCTTATGGAGATACTTACTCGCTTGAATGCACGACATAATTTTCAGTTCTTTTGAGGATACTTTGCCATAAACACATAATTGATCACCGTTTGAGAGAGAGAAACGAATCATCTTTTCAAAACAGACGACTTCGGCACGGTTTTCATGAAGGAAATCCATGCCTAATATGACATCGAAACTACCAAGTTGCATAGGAATGAGATCGATTAGGAAGATGTGATTGTTGAGTTCGAGGGTACAATCACGAAGGATAGAACTGACGGTGACAGTTCTTCTGGTGGCAACTTCTACGTCGAAGGTCTTTGGGAGATTAGCGCGCTTACGTTTTAAAAGCTTTTCGAATTCAAACGACACAAAACAGTTATCGGCTCCAGTATCAAATAAGCAAGAAACATAAATACCGTTAACGAGGAACGTACCATTGACAACATTCTTGTTAGTCTGAGCATGGCGGGCATTGATATTAAAGGTTCTTCCGCGGGCTGCTTGCTGTGGCTACTGTTGCTGCTGCTGCTGAGGCTGCTGTTGTTGCTGCTACTGTGGTGGTGGTTGCTGCTGCGGTTCTTGTTTCACAACACGCAAAGGGCAGACATTGGCAAAATGATTAGGGTCACCACAAGTGTAGCATGTTCGAGTATTAGCAACTGGCGCTGGGACTGCTGGGTTACCCTGAAGAGCAAGGGGTTGAGCTGGTGGTGCTGGAAGAGCTTGAGTGGGTTTCTGGTGGGGGCCTGAGCGGCAATGAGCAGTAAAGTGCCCATAGATGTTGCAATTTGCACAGAAACTATAGTTGGCCCCTGTCGGATGATGATAGGTACAAGTAGGAGACAGGGGGTGAGTACCAGTGTACGCACGCTTGGCAGGCGGTGCGTTGGTAATATCAACTTGTCGATTCTGGTTGTTGGGTTGTGCTGGGACTGCATTGAGTGGTGCTGTGGCGGTAGTTACATAGTTCTTGTTGTTGTTCTTTCGATTGCGGCTCTGGCGTGAAGACTTTGAACCTTGAGATGCTGCATTGTCAGTACCGGGAGTAGCAGTGACCTGGCTGAGACTCTTGGTCGAGGTTTTTAAAGCTCCAGCCATGACTCGTTTGTCGTTGATCTCAGCTGTGAGTTGATAGGTTTCCTCGATAGTAGTGGGTATAGCTGCTTGAACAAAATCAACTACACAGTCAGGAAGAGCGCGAATATACTTATTGATGGTCTTATCAGGCATGTCCACCTGACTGGGACATATAATGCTCAATTGTTTGAAACGGGCAGTGAGACCAACTGTAAGACCCTCAGTCTATTTTATACGATTTACATATAAACATCCACTATTATGGTGTATTATCGATTACAAACACACTTAAGAATACAATTTATTAAAACATTTTTAGAGTTTAAAACATTTCTACATCTTGCGTATAAATTCGCCGTTTAAAATTAGACGACGAAACTTTTCGCGGAAGCTTTATTCTTTATGTGTTCGGTTCCTTGTTGAGCTTGATCGTCCTTCGGTAAATCAAATAATACCTACATTTCATATAAACATGAAATAAGTTAGTTTTAGGGCATTTATAACGTGTATAATCAAGTTTAAAAGCTGAAACAGCAGTTAACAAGGTTTTTCCAGGTCTGGGGGTCTGTCGCGGGGCGTGACAGAAGAGACCTCAGCTCTCGCGGGCCGCGAGGGCTCTCGCGTGTTGCGACGGTGACTTCGGTTGCTGTCGCGTGGCCCGACAAGTCCCTTTTTTCCAGCGAGTTGTTTGATCATTGCTGCATATTCCCAGCTAGACTACTTTTTACGAAAACAGACATAACTCGTTCGTTATTGATTCGATTTAGGTCATGTTTCTTCCTACGTGATCGTAAATTGATCCTCCATCACATGGAGTTAACATCCGACATCCGGATTAAAATTTTTTTAGAATTTTAAGCCTTCGGCTTAAAATGTAATTACAAACTTTTGACCCGTTTATGTATTAATCAAACAAACACGTTTGTTTGATCTCAATTTCTCATAAACCCTATAAATTCAATGTTGTCTATCGTACTAGATTCCAAATCCCGGGTTTATATACATTCTTAAACCCGTTTTTACTTAAATGCTTATTTTGACCCGTTAAGGGTATTTAAGCATTTTTTTCGCATAATTCATGCTCATCTACTTCTGGCATCTTATTTCCACATTATTTATCAATCGATCTTCCACCACAACTATATTTGTGGCGGATTTAATGTGGTGATTTATTTAATCCGAGTTTTACCCCTCGGATCATTATTTTACGGCAAAGACTCCTGTAGAGTCATTTGACCAAAGATTTACATCCTTCGCTTTTTATACTTATTCTAGGTATTTATTTAATCATAAAACTCGTTTCCAAACAACCTTTAAAGGTCGTTTGTTCAATTTAGCTTACAAGGGCATTTTTGTCCATTTTAGCCTTTCATTTACGATGAAGGACTTTTGAAAGCATGTTTAACCCAAAATCCCTCTTTTCAGCTATGATTTTGTTTGAAAAATCATTATATTTTCAAATCACAATGACCATCATTTGAATCATTCGATTTACTTATTAAAGTAACCAAATGTCTATTTTGACTTTATTTAATTCTCAATGAACCTTTCGTTCTAATTGAGTAGTTAACCTATTACACATACCTGACTACCTGACTCGGATCAATATATTGACCCGTTTTTAATACCTTGCCTTAATAACCGCTAGGTAATAGCGATGCAAATATCCTTTCTATATTTATTCATGTAATCATACAACTCGACAAACCATTTGTCAATATTGTCAAAGGGTGATATTTTCACCATTTGACCCGTTTGGTCTAAGTGACCGTTTATCTTTGCGAGATGGTATTTATTATCATCTCGTCTACATGACTCGTTCCGGTTTACACCGTATGGTCATTTTACTTATAAACCATTTCTAAATGTTTTTGACCCATTATGACTTTCGCCATAAAGGGTCTTTCAAAACTAACGGTTATTATCAACGCGTGACCAATTTACCGTTTTGCCCTTATTAGTTATATTAGTTTACCTTATAAGGTAATCATTCAAATCTCACTATTTATTAGTCATTTCCTGACTAAATAATCGTATTAGCGCTTTTTAACCATTAAACATGGTTTATCCTTATTATCTTTTGTTCCGAACCGCACATGTCGTGTCGGAACATCATAATTCAAACATGACTTTCTATTATTCATAACCTATAAACCAATAGGTATTCAATAATTAGAGTGTAAGCTTTACTTACCTAGCATCCAGATTATGCTTTTCCTTCATTCCTGATTCGTTTGACCCGCTTCCTCCCAAGCTTTCACTTAGCTTGTCAAGCATCAAACTATCATTGTAATTTGTAAGATGGTTAGACTAGTTATAATCATTCACGACTATTCCATCCTACGATCTTTATGTTGAAATTATCATTCGATCATATAAAAGGTCATTTTGACTTTAAAAAGTCAAACTGCCTATTGAAAAAAGTAATTACACGATGTAGCTTAACTATTCGTTTTATTTCTTTGCCACTAAGCATCCTTATTATGCTACCTTTTTAAATCATTTATCTAACAAGTTCTTGTAACCATAAGTTACCAAATTAATACCTGATGATATTAAATATCATTTAACATAAACATATCATCAATTTTTATCATATCATACTAAACTCATATCATAGTAAGTATGATTATATACTCGAACACACAATTTGTTCAAGTATCTACTGATTACTATCATGTATGATGATTCTAATCATAATTATATCATCAAATTCATCTTATGATTAATACCCACTTATCCTAGTGTGGTAATTCATCAAATCATTCAATTCATAACATTATATGTATAATTTTTACTTAGGCTTTTGTTCCTAAGCAAGTATACATCACTAATTCAATCATAGCTTGAATAATTCATTCATAATTCACGATTATGATGGTTATTCAAATTTCACAACTTCTTAAATCATCAAAATTTGACATACCTCATGATCCCCTAGCTTGGGTGGTCATTTATTCACGTTTAATTGTGAATTTAGACTTCATTTGGCCCTTAAATTGGATGATTTTGTTGAAAGTTAGGGTTTTGGCTCCTGGGGAGCTCTCATGGTCGAACGAACAGAACACACACTAAGTGTGTGTTTTGTTTTAGTTCTATTTTTATAACTTAAGTTTCCAATTATCTAGATTTGGCCCCTCATGTTTGGTTAGTTATTTAGTAGGCTACAACCTACTTATTTCTAACAATATTTCCACTCATTAACTAGGTTAAACATTTCTAGTTAAATTAGTGGGTTCGGGGAAATCATTACTAAGTTTATTTTAAGTCCCGTTAACTCGGGCCTTTTATAAAATTTATTTCTTCAAAAGCTTTCATTTAACTTCTATTCAATATTAGGTTTATTTATTCAAAATCCTAATATTCACCGGTTTAATTTTACCACTAACGGTACTTTACCCGTCTTTTAGTATTAACGTGGTTTAATTACCAAACCCGTTTTCAGGGTGTTACACCAGCGTTGTCACCTCCTTCTTGCTTGATGTGACAGAATTCATTCTCCAGCTTCTAGACTTCGTGAGGAGGACAAAACTCCTTCATCATGAGCTCCTCCCATGAGAGGCCATAAGCTGCATCGTTACCGCGCCTGTTGCGCTCAGCGGTCCACCAATCCAGTGCCTTGGACTGGAAGACTCCAGTAGCATTCACAATGCGGAGATTTTCTGGACATCCACTTTGATGAAAAGTGACTTCAATCGAGTCAAACCATTGAAACGTTACACTAGGTCCATCTTCGCCAGTGAAGTTTGCAGGACCGCAGGCTTTGAATTGTTTGAAGCTGAATGGAGTTCTAGGCGCTTCATTCTTCGATACAATAGAAGATTTGCTGCTAACCTCGTTGATTTCACTGACGATATGAGGTATGACCTTGGCCACTAGCGATGCGATACGCTCGTCAGCATGGTTTCGTCGGGCAGCTCGGTGAGTGCGAGATCCAAATGACAACATTGTCGAGTGCGAGTTCTGCAGCAGACGTCGTCATATGAATTAGACAAGATTCGATTATATCGGGTTTTGTTTGAAAAGTTTAGCGTTTAATCGACTCTTCTATTATTATTATTATTATTATTATTATTATTATTATTATTATGTAAAGCACAGGAACACGTCGGCACATAAACACATAGTCACGTAGGCACATAAACCACATAAGCACGTATACACATACGCACGTATGAGCACATAATCCACGTAAACACGTATTTTGCACGTACTCACCTACATATTTTGCACGTATTCACCTATCTTTCAAGGCCGCGTAGCGCGTTCGAGAGTTGCGAGCGATAGCGAGTAGGGTAAGCGATGAGTCCAGCATACGAGAGTTCTTAGTTTGTTCGCGATTAGTTAACATTTTAGATTGGGAAAGCTGTGCGAGTTGTGCGCGATGAGCGGAAAGTGAGAAATCGAAACCATAAAGCGTAGAGTTTAACTTTCGAAATCTAAAACAAACCGGTAACGCGTAAAATCAACGATTGCAGGCTAGAAATAAAAATAGAATGCCTTGGGTGTTAGACATCGACTACCTAAAGTGATTTAATTATTCATAACAAGTTCGAGTACACGTTTTGGCCTAATAGACTGTGCTCTCACCGAAATACAGTGAACGACACTCATCCTTCCAGTTACTACGTGACTCGAGTCATCAGAACAATCAAGAATTTGGTAAGAGTTTTGGAAATCAAGGTAGGGAGAGGAACAAGTCATTAAGATGCGGGTTTCACCCCTAACTTAACGACTTCGCTCCTAGCTGTGGTTAAACAACCACGAGATAGAGATGGAGAATATGGGTCGAGATATGGATGTCACTCCTAACCCAACGAAGATTCTCGTGCTGAGAGTAAAAATGCGCAGAGTGAGTGATCTTATCGAGAGTTCTTGGTTTTCACACCTAATCTCGACTCAATCACTCGTTTGTGTTATGCGAGCGTTTTCAAAACGAGTGTATTGTGTTAGCCTTAGGAAAGGAAAAAATGCGTTTTGACCTTAGGAAAGGTCCCTTCGTACGAAGCTGTAGTGTGTGTGTTCGTACGAAGGTGTAACATAGTAGGTTCGAACGAGAGTTTAGCAACATGCGGGTTCGTACAAAGCCCCTACGGGGTTCGTGCGAAGCTGGTCTGTTGGTACTTAGACTATAGACTAGGTCAATTCTATACGACTCAACCTAATTCCCTATAGCTATGGCTCTGATGCCAATCTATCACACCCCAACCGATGGCGGAATTATCAGGGCACGGCACTAGGCGAACCAGATTGCTCAAGAAAATCCATAACAACTATTCATTACCAATACTTTTAAAGGTTCTGACGTGATCGTGTCATCCCGATCAGTCAAAAACCCAATTAAACCTAGGTAGCTAGGGTAAGTCGGGTATCGTATCCACGAAGAGCATGTGGTCAGTATCGTACGACCCGTTCGATTAGTTAGTCTATTTACAAATAATGTACAAAGTGATTATGAAGATTGCTAATTTTATTTGTTTGTTTGGTTTTGAAAATTAATCGGAGTGAACCGACAATTTGATGTTATTCTTAAAACAATGTGTGCTTAATTAAGATTGTAAACTAAACTAAAAAGTTGAAACAAGAATTAGGAATACGGATCACACCCGGTTCGATAATTGCAAGACCTAGGGTTCCTACATGTTTTAGCTTGATTCAATTGCATATAGTGATTAGCGGACTACTATCGCGAAACTTAGGTGCCAATTGCTATCTACGTCTTAGACAACGGACCACAGTACACTTCATTACCTCGGACATGTAAATCCTAACCTAAGATAAGGCATAATTGCACATAACCATTTCGCAAAGTCATAACTTTATCATCGTTCGACAATTCACGAATTCGAAACAAATGCAAGACAATTTGTCACAAAATCAAATCAAAATACAAATGCATAAATCCTAGAAAATCTTACAACATCTACACCGGGGTGAAACCGAAGAGACTAGCCGCTCATGGTTGGGTGGACGCGATCACCGGCCGACGAACACGAACACGGAGCCATGACCTTGAGCCTCGAGGAGTGGTGGAGGGTAGGGTTTGAAGGTTTGAAGGTTTGATGGAGAATGATTGAAGATGATTGAAATGGTGATTATGGAATGGAATAGGGTTCTAGGTTAGAGGTGAATGGTAGGTGGTGTTAGAGATGAATGAGAATGGGTTAGATCCTTAGGAATGATCCCCTCTAGTGTTTTTGAACTCCCTTTTCCAAAATTGACTTTTTCTCTCAAAAAATCCCGTTTTTACTTATCAGCCGGTGTGCAGCAGGTAATGCGTCAATTTCTGGCCCTTCAAAACCTTATATTTTGATTCGTCTCGTTTTCTAGCTCAGGATAAGCCAAAATGAAGTTTGGACTGTTTCTGGCGCAGAGTTCAGCTCAGTTTTGCCTCTTTTTGCATTTTCTTCAATTATGTTCTCTCTAGCATTCGCCCAAAGCTTCAGTAAATCTCCAAAATTCACCTTAAACTCGTCAATGCCTGCAAAACACAAACCATATCAAAGTAGTGTATTCTAAAAAGTAACTTCGTGTTATTAACTGAAATTAAAACCATTAAGCTATGGAATTTTACCAACCCATCAAGTTCATTGTCCCATACCAACGAACAAATATTCAACAAATAGTTATTATAGATAGCGAGTTCTCAAAAACAAAACAAGTCCGACAATTTTTAACCAAAGCATAAACTCATCAATTCTAAAAAGTAACTTCGTGTTATTAATTGAAATTAAAACCATTAAGCTATGGAATTTTACCAACCCATCAAGTTCATTGTATGATTCACCAAAGCATAAACTCATCAACTTATTTGATGAATTCGGTCTGTCATGAATGTAAGACTAATTTTTAACTATCTAACTAAAACAACCAAGTGAGCAAACACGATGCGTACATCTTGAGAATGGAAAGTGTTCAAGGACGTGATGTAGCGTTGTCACTTTATGGAAGTTGTTTTTGTACCAAAACATACAAGTGAGGTAGTGAAACAAGTTTGGAGAGCCAAGGCTTCCATAGTTCACACATTACTGATACACAAGTCTTCCAACATTGAAAGTTGGAAGCTTGGATTGTTTCAACACTTAGCGCATTTTGGGCAGAATTTTAAAGAGGTTTTGAGCCTTATTTCTTGGTGGAAATCAACCACAACACAAACCCACAACTATAAGCTTAGTTGAGAGCATGATGGGTATAATTTTCCACTAAGTTTCAAGTAAAATATACATGAAATAAAAAGATACATCAAAGCACAATTTTTATACTACTTTGGACCTCAAATGTGGTGAGGTTCCACCTTAGTTTGCCATTGAAAACTCGTGGAAACCTTCCTAGAGGTTATCCTAGTAGTTTGAAAGAAGGAAGAAGAAGAAATGTGAAGAAAAGTGAGTGAAATCTCACTTAGAACACCTGAATGTTTTTGCCTTGTTTTGAGATATTTGAGAGGATTAGAGAACTTGAGAGAAGATTAGGTGTGTGGAAAGTGTTTAGAAAGTGGTGGAGGCTTGTTTTTATAAGTGGTGATTAGGGTTTGGGAGTTAATGAAGGTGGAAGGTGATTAGAGGAGAAAAGAGGTGGAAAATGGTGAAATATGATTGGCTAAAGAAGGGTGGAAGGTGATTGGAGGAGAAAGGAGATAGAAAAACTTTTAGTTTTGCTCATTTTTAGTCCCTGCACTTTGTAACTAGGTTATTTTATGTCGTTTTCTTGTATTTTAACTTGTTTTTAGTTATCCAAAGTGTATTTTAAGTCTCAGTTTTTCATATAAACACATATTTAAAGATTGGTTACGTGTATAACACAAATATGAAAGGTAACACATATATGTATAAAATGAGTTTCTATTATGATCAAAGGCTCGGATAATAAGAATAGAAATGAACCACGAATATGACACGATTACAAGTTTCTAAAAATAGAAATACGAATACAACTTTTAAATAAGGAAAGTACAGAAATGCGAAGCGTTACAGGACACACGTCACTTAAAGGATACATGTTAATATGAGGGGAGACTTATTCAAGTTGCACTCTTTTCCCTTGACTAAGTTTTGTCCCATTAAGTTTTTTTAGTAAGGTTTTTAATGAGGCAACATTCCTGATCAAGAAGTATCAGAATAAGAAAAGACGCGCTGCACTCTTTTTCCCTTAGCTGAGGTTTTATCCCACTGTGTTTCCTGACAAGGTTTTTAATGATGCAGCATCACAAAGCATATAAAGTTGATAACCAAGGGGGAGTTTATAAATATTATATATAATATGGTTATCAACTCCTAATATAGGTTAACTTGTTTTCCAAGACTTACCCTTATATATAATATATATATATATATATATATATATATACATATATATATTCATTGTATCTTATTGTAAAGATTATACCTATTAATGAAATATCAGTCCTTTTCTCCTTTCATCTTTACAATATTGTTTTGCTATTAGGCTAGTTTCACAACAATTATATGTTTTTTTTTTGTTATTAAGATAAGTTTTGATTTGCTTCTATGTTAAAGCACCAAAATGAATAACTTATTTTTGTTATTAGGGTAAATTACACTTTTCGTCCTTTATGTTTGTAACGGATTGCAATGGATAGCCTTTAACTTTAATAATTACGATCACAATCTTTTATTTGAAAAACTCGTTACACATTTCGTCCTTTTGCACTAACCAAGTTAAAATTTTATGTTAAGTCAGATCATGTGCACCTCATGTGAGGGCATTTATGTCATTTTACCCATCTTTCAACTAGCGCTCTCTCTCTCTCTCTCTCTCGGGTCCACTTACCTATCACTTCTCCAATTTCTTAATTCCACAAACCCTAAAGTTGTTGCAGTCAATTTTTATCCTATCCGATCGAATTAAAATCCTCATACACATCTTTTTGTTTCTAAACTCATCAATTTCTACCTTCTTTTTCATTCCATTTGTTAATCGGAAGTGAAATTCCTTCCATTTTGTTCTGCACTGATTGCTTCCAGTGAACCTCGAGCCTCAATCTCATACGGACAAAACAGCCGGTCATTGTCATTCAACTAGACTGCTACGAGACAACGAAAACCTCTTAGAATCTGGATCTCAAAAATTGGACTATAAAAATGAGGAATAATATACATATGCAAAAAAGCTATCATCTCTCTTCTCTCTTACCTAATATTTCTTTACATAACTTAATCAAACACAACCACATTGTTATAATTAGGGGAAAACGGCATCATCTTCACCAACACAACTAACAAAAATCAATTTCTTTCAAACACTTACAAAAAACCATTACCTAGCTTCATCTCAAGCAAGATCCAAATTTCCATATTCAAACCACCAGAAGCTTCTTCTAAAGTAGAAAGATCGAGTACCGGAATCGAAGAATCAATGGTAATCATCTCACGGTAGTCTTCAACGGTAACAGCCGGAGGTCCGTCGTGCTTCCGGCGGTGACCGGAGAAGAACCATCGGCCACCACCATATATGTTTGCTACCTGGTCAAAAACCACCGGCCACCCACCAGAAGAACCGCCGGCCACCACCATATTGATGGAAGTGCTTGTGTTAGGTCTTAACAAATCAATGAGGGTTATTGTGTGGTTGAAACGAATGCCGGTGGTAGTGGAGTGGGTTTGCATTTAGTCTAATAGAGAAGGAGAAGAAGAGATACAAGGATGATATTGATGGAAGTGCTGGTGTTAGAGCATTCACATTCAAAGAACTAAATTGTAAGTGTGGGGTTTTTAAAATATAAAGAGTATAAAAAATGGTTGTGAGTGGAGGAGAGAGAAAATGTTACTGTTCATCTGTATATTTGGGGGGACACTGTTCACCCACTATCTATATCTATACTACTTTAATAAGCATATATGAAGGACAAGATGGTAATTCAACAAGGTGTTGAAAAAACACTTAATGCACAATGTACAAGTCTTAAGGCACAAGAAAACACAAACAATTTACCCTTTACCCGGATCATCATCAACCGTCCATCTTTTTCACTTTTTCACACGGATCACGATCTAGATGGCTGATATTCACTTCACACGGATCGCCCATCAGACTTTCTCCTCTCTTTCTCTCTCTTTCGCTCAAAAACACGCTTCCCTGCTCCTTCTTTCTCTCTGGCGATTCCAAATCCAGATCTAGATCTAGGGTTGCTCTGCTCTCTCTCGCGATCCAAGCGATTCAGATCCAAGGAGATTCAGATTCAAGAGATTCAGATCCAAGAGATTCAGATCTACGGGGTGTGTGTGCGATTTAGATTCAAGGTCTGCAACCCTTATTCTAGGAATCTTGAAAATCTTTAACCATTCAGGTCTTACATTGTTCCTAAGCATTGTCGGGTAAGAAACTATGTTCATATAACTACTTTGATGTTTCTTTAATTTCTGATTATCTCACTCATCTTTATGAACCCTATCGTATTCTCATTTTCATCTTGGGTTCAGGGCTTCTCAAGTTGCCTATGGGTTCGTATAGGTACAAATCTCTTCTATTCTGTCAAAATTGTGTGTAGTGCTGATTGTCGGGTAAGCCCCGAATTGAACTGTGTTAGGGTTTGATATTAAAAAATGAGAGAAGCTGGGTGTTTATGAGGGAAGCCATGAAAATTTCACCTTTGTGAATGTTTATTGTTTACAGGAGATTTATAAGAGCAACACAGGCTTCCCACCAGGTAAATATTCTTTCTTTGCTTGTAACTTGGGTTAATTCTGTTTTTTTACATGCTTCAGTTTTGTTTTCTACAATTTGTTAAAGCCGAGTTTTGATTTGGAGTGTTTGGCAAATTATCTTGTTGTGTTGACTCTGATTGACTATAATTTATTGGTATTAATAAGGGATTAAAGATTTAAAGCTTACTCTTTTTATTCGTTTCGTTGAAGGGTCGTTTCAGTGCCAGTAGATCTGGCTACCCAGAGTATTTTTCACCAGCTTTTTCTCATTCTCTAGCGAAATCGAGCACTTCCAGATCTGTTGGTTAGTTGATTTCTTAACAAGTGCATGATTAACTGTTATGAAGATATCATTTTTTTCTTGCTTTCTTCTGTTACCTCAAATGCAGACCTTTATTTAAGTTTTTCTGATTCTTTATGTTATTGCAATCTAGCTAAGTAATCAGATTACATTCTTGAAGTTACAACTAAAATGATAAGACATATAAGATGGATTGTAAGTTTAATTGATGATTATGAGACTAATTATATAGTAATTGTAATCATCAGTGCTACTAAGTTCAGCGGTTTCAAATAACAAGCGCAGAGGGAATGTTGACATCGTGAAGTGGTTGGGTCTTTTAATTTTGATAAGTTATGTTCACCCATCCTTTTTTATGTTTGCTAAAGCTTTTAGAAATAGTGGTAGTTCTATTAATCACTCTTTTTTTTTTCTACTTATTTAACTGATGGGATCATTGATTAGGGTTTTTGTTGGTGATGAACAACTTATTGGCTTGCTGTCGTGACGGCAAAGTACTTCGAGCGACCTTTCAAATTCAGTTCATTATAAATAATCAGGTAACCCATTTGATTTTGTGGTTTATGATGTTAGCATCTAAGATTGCACACCACTTGTTTGATATGAAGTTCACGTTTTAAATGAGCCAGAAGCCCTAGCAATGGAGTTGGTGATTTTTTTTGCTATAAGTTTTTTGAATCTTAAAACAAGAGTTGTGTGTTTGATTTTCTTTTTTTTTTTTTCTTTTTTCTTTTTTTTGCAGGTAAATGTGCTGCCTATAGGTGATATTAAAGCTGGTGGTTTAATGTGTTACCTCAAGCTCTTGGTTTTAAAATGCGAATGCGCTAATGAGATCACATCAGGTGATGCGATTCCGTGATGCGAGGATGGTGCACTCTTAGTCGCATAATGTGTCCAACATAGATTACTTGTACCTTTTGTATAGAATACATGTACACATAAGTGTTAAAAGACTTATATTGGTTATATAGAATAGAACTTCAATGACAAATTTCAAAGTTATTTGGATAAAGAGTTCATCAATGTGGCCATGAGCATCAACCCTGAAGCGAAAATGGTAAGATTTTTTAAGAACTTTGGTTAACTGCTTTGGTTATGATTTGGATTCAAAGTATCTAGCTTGATGAAGTTATATGCAAATCAATATGGATAAAAAACAAATTGAAAAATGGCTCCTTAGACAGGCTTTTGATGATGAAGAAAAACCGTATCTGCCTAAGGTACCGAAAACAGTTATTTTTTCTAAAAAGATATTACCAGTGGGAAGGGAATTATGAAACTGTAAACCAAGTAGAAGAGAAATTGGTCACGGTACACTAGCAGAACGAGCCCTAAACCATGCTTGCCTTCTGAAGATGATTTTCCGTATACGATACGTGTTGAAAGCAACATAACCGAAAGTAATGGATCTTCAAGGTGTGACGGTTTTCATGTCTATTATAGGAAATAATAGTTCTAATATGTGTCGCATTAGATAAAACTTGTCTGAAAGTTATTTTGACATATGCTTTTATCTTTTTTGTGTGATGATGTGATAGCATGGCATCAGTTTGCGGGGGATGCCTTGCATTACAAGACACTGGTGTACCGTTAAAGAGCTCTATTGCGGGAATAGCAATGGGTTTGGTTCTAGACACAGGAATCTGGCGGAGATGGAACACCACTTATTTTATCTGACATCATCGTCTCCGAGGATGCTTCTGGAGATATGGACTTAAAGGTAATTGTGATATTATTTAAAAAATAACTTGGATTCTTTTAAACAATGGCATCTGACTTCTTTCTTTTCGCATATATCATGTTTTGGAACAACGTTTTTATCAACAAAATAAAAATATAGGACGAATATAGCTGATGATATTACTGAACTTTAACGATGCAGGTTGCTGGCAATGAAGATAGAGTAACAACATTTCAAATGGATATAAAGGTTATTTATTATGTCTTTCTGTGTTTTCTTGGTTCTCAAGTAATGTGGTTGTCAAGTAATGTGGTGCAT
>JARYGA010061347.1:457946-478983 GCA_030545235.1 Helianthus tuberosus | reverse complement strand
CTTAGGCCAGTGGCTAGGCTCTGATACCACATTCTGTCGCAACCCCCGATCCCTTAACTGTCCCGGGAACGGGCGGACACGAACTCAGAATTTCGGTGGTATCAGCTGGTTAATTTGGCAGTGGAAATTACATCAGGACCGTAGTTAGGAAATGTTTATCAGAGTAAAACCACCATATTTCTTATTAATAATCACATGGGTAAAACCCAAGTTTCTTATTACAATACGTTTATAGGGATAAACCCTATTTTATTGAATTTAAAACATCGTCTTTTAGGTAACTTTTATAGCCACATTTTTCCCAAGCCTTCAGTGCTCTCCAGCTGGCTTTTTACTAATTGGCTGTCACATTGTGTTACCTGAAACGCGTTTTAAAAACATTTGTCAGTGGGAAATACTGGTGAGTGAATCCCAGTTTAATCAAGAAACATTTTATCAATTAAAACAGTATTGAGAGCGATCACATTGTTTATTTCTACACAATTACTCATTCAGTACTTGCCACTCGACCGGATCTATGGCTATGGTCATATCACACATTGGCTAACCCATTGTCCAATTATGAAGATTATCAAGTAGTGTATACAAAACCCCATAATACCGGTAGTAATTGAAGAACTACAAAGACTCAATCACCACTTAATAGTATTGTAAAACATTTAAGGTTTTGTAAAATATTACAAAAAGATTAACAAAAAGAGGATAAACTCACATTGCTATATTAGATTTCGCGTAAGGGTTTCATGGGATTAATCTATAATTTACACAAATGTACATAGGTTAGTATCATAACCCTTTGAAAATATTAATGATACCCTCCCTGAGACGACATTCCAACAACTACGTCGGGCAGAACCACGACAGTTGTTACAGAACCCTAAATCAATCGGGCAACGTATCTATTACGAAACTGGGGTTATAATACTTACAACGGAGCAGAACCTCGCTAATTAGGGGGTATAATACCAGCTTTCTATGCCTAATATCCAGAAATTGTGATTGAGAAATGAAAAATGAACGAACTGAATTGAAGCCTGAGGCCTCCTTTATATAGTTGCTGAACTGGACTCTCACGCGGCCTGCGTAGAAGATAAACGGGGCTTACGCGGCCCGCGTTGACTCCGGGTCAACGTGTAGCTCGTTCGGATCAGCGTATAGACTTGACATGATGATGACACGTGTCGGCCTGGGGTGTTGCCGTGTTGTTGATCTCACGCGGCCTGCGTAAGAGTTAAGGTGAGCTTACGCGGCCCGCCCTAACTTAAAATTCTACCGGAATCAAGTTTCAGCCTTGATACCGCCCGTGTGAGTGTTGGGGTGGGTCAACGCGGCCCGCCTCAGCTTAAAAATCAGATTTATATTTTATTTTTAATGATATACTGTATTTCGGGCTCGGTTTTCACATACGGGATGTATTTAAAGACATATTGGGACATTTTAACATATACTAGTGTCTCGGAAATATTATGAGGGTGTCGGTTTTATTTTGAGGGTTGTTACAAAGTTTATTAATACAAACGTTGTTTACATTATTTTTCCTTGTTATTCCTTATATTAGTCCAAGAAGTGTTGTTTACAAATGCATATATCACTTTGAGTTCGCGCAAAAATAGTAAAGCTAAATTACGAGCTCATGAACTGCGTGATCTCTAAGACTCATGCTATTATCAGCGCAGAGTTGGATCACTCGTCGTTCGCACATGAGTCACACTTACACTTATTCGCGCTAGCTAAACAAAGTTTCTAACACATGCAAGTATTGTAACAAGTTAATTTTCAAAAGGAGTCATATTCAAAATAACAACGCAACGTGCAACATAAAGGTTACATACACAAAATGCTTTGTTTTGAGTTAAACAAAATCAAACAAACTATAAGGCATAAACGCCTTTTTACAACCTATAGATTAAATTGCTCTCAGGGCGCGCCAACATCATCGTCTTCATTTTCCGCGTCTTCATCATCGACTTCTTGGAATTTAGGCACCTCGAATATATATTTCAAGCGCTCAACGTAATCATCATGCTGAAGTGCCTCAGAAACCAATTCCATTATGTGTAGGTAAATGTGGTTATATTTTTCCTGTGCTGCAGTATAGATTTTTTTGGCCTCTTTGATGGTTGTGCAATGTTTATTGTCCCAATCAACATTCAAGGTGCTCGTCACATGTGCTGCACATTCGTTGTAGCCCTCTCGATAACCAACGACGAGCGCGACAACAGTTTGCTCCGCCACGGTTTCATCAAGCTCGATTGAATTGAGCACGGGGTTAGTAATCTACAACATGAAAAATTGCTTAACACAAGTAATGAAGTATTAAGCAAGGCAAAAAAGTGAAAAGATACTTCACATGTACAATTCCATGCTGTTGCAACCAGACGAAATTGTCTATCAAGGGCTCCATAGTCGCTTGTATCTCCTCATAGTTATCTTGTGCGATGTCCAAGGCGGACTAAGCTACGTCACGAGCTTCAACAGTAGTATCCACCCACACCTTCTCGGTCGCCACGCCAATTTCCAAATATTCAGTTTGTTCTTGGGACTCGCGTAAGCGACGATTTAACTCAGTAATTTCAGCGTCCTTGCCAGCCAAGTCTCTATCTTTAGAGACAACCTGCTGCCTTAACTCCTCATGCGTACATAATTGGGCAGTTAGCTTTTGTATTTCAATATCTTGTTTAAGGCAAGTAGCAGTGGTACGCACCTGTCTTTGCTCAACACGCTTGCGTGTGACCGCGCCTCTTCAACCTGAGCCTGCAGCTCAGTGTTCGTCTTGCTCAAGGTTTTATTCTGAGTCTAGAGATCAGCAATAGCCTTAGCAGATATCTCAGCATGCAGCTCAGTGTTCCTCTTGCTCAGGGTCCTTGTTTACAGGTCGTAACCCACCCGAATTGTACATGGGTCATATATAAAGAATAAGATGTCGTTGAAACCCTAAGAGTAGACGAAACCAGAAGGAAAAAAGCAAAAAAAGGTTTGTTGAGGTTCAAGGATTCAAAATCAGAGATTCGGGAGAAGATTCAAGGGAGAAGAACGTACAGGAGGATAAGATATTGTTCCTTACTAAGTTAGCACCATTCGTATTATCATTTCCTATTGATTTCTATCATGTATTCATTGAATTATTTAGCTTCGTTTGTTACTATGAGTGGCTAACAGTGCCATAGCCAGTTAGGGTATGATGATTCTTGTTACTTTGCATTTAATTGGTTGATTTTGTTATGAAAGTGTGTTTTTAGTAAGGTTTGCTTATGAACTTGTGATATTGTAATCTATATGCTGAGTATTGATGTTTAAATGAGTTTGTGTGGATGATTTAGGTCTTTCTACGAGGTTATGCATGTTAGATCTGCTTTGTTTATCTTTAGGCTATATGCCGATCATTAGTCTAGGGCTAGATGCTTAGTAGACAAAGGACAAACTTGTTTGGATGTTGGTAATTCATATAGGTCACCTACGTGAAGAATCTGATTATAAGGGTTTGGAAACTAGATAAAGGGTTTGCTTGAAATTGAGTAGTCTAGATGGTAATTCGCTCGGTTCGTAATCTAGGTTGCTAGAACAATATAAGAGACTCTTAGACCACAAGGGATGAATAAATGTCTTAGTTACTTAGAACCAGATAGTTAGGTGTGTCTATAGCCTGGTTACTAGTGTCAACTATGATGGGTTTTTTAAAAGAACCATAATCAATTGTTTTGCAAAACTAATAAGATGATTCTAAACCTAATTGGCTATTTTCTTATCATTGTTTTTTTCTAAACTTAATTAAATAGGTTGTTTAGTGTTTTTTTTATTATTGAAGGTTACTTAGGTTAGATATTAGGAAAGAGATAGGTTAATAGATCTTAGTGTCCACGGATTGATACTTGGGTACTTACCTAGGCTATACTATATATTGATAGGTATGCTTTTCTAGAACGTGTGTAGTTAGTTTCAGTGTGTTTATCCTTAAAACTCGGCTCGGCTGTGTTCTGTGTTAATTTATATGTTACTATCTAAGCACGTCAAGTTTTTAGTGCCGTTGTGGGGACACATCAATATTGCATATCTATCTTATTAGTAGCAGTTTATCCATTAGTTAGGTTTAGTTTTAGTTTACTTTTGCTTTGTTTGTTTGTTTTCTGCTTTCTTTCGTTTGCCTTAGTATTTGTTAGTGAACTAGACTTCACTTAGGAATGGCGGCAGAACAATATATTTTGGATTATGTATGTCCTTCTGCAGATGCAATTCGGACCAACATCACTAGATTGAGAGTTGGAGCGAACAACTGCACGATTCCTACTCACATCATCACTACCATTCAGCTCCCATGTCACTTGTACATTGAAGAGTTCTTGCGTAGGCTGACAAGCACCAACGTAACGAATTTGTACAAAAACCACGAGGAGAAACACCACATTCCAAGGATGTTAGGTAGCATTGAGTGTACGTATCTTGTGTGGAGGATGTGTCCAATTGAATTACGAGGCCAGTATTGAGAGTTGATCACGATTACGCAACGGACAATGTCGAAGCTGTAACGTCACAATATTTTTGGTTTTGGCATGCATATTGTGGTCTGCCTGATTCACTAAACGACATCAATGTGCTCCAATAATCTCCAATATATTTCGCTAAACGAGATGGAACCGCACTTAAGTGTCCATTTCAAGTGAATGGACATACATACAAACGTGGATACTATTTAACCGATGGGATCTACCCAACTTGGTTTTGTGAAAACGTATCCATTTCCTGTCGATCCAAATGATAAGAAGTTCAAGAAATTGCAAGAAGGGGCAAGAAAAGACATGAAACGTGTTTTTGGTGTCCTAAATGGAAAATGATGCACATTTAGGAGACCCATGCATGCTATGACGGTGGACAAGATTATTAGCGTGCGTATACGTGCATGATACTACACAATATGATCTTAAAGGACGATATACATGCGTTCTCACTGGCCCACATCAAGGATCCAATCGTCGAACCTGTTTTTGACGATACAATTCTTCGTGAGTTGATGGATCAAGATACGCAATTTCGACTTAGAAATGATCTTGTGGTCCGTCTTCTAGCTCAAAATCTAGCGTACCTTGAGGAGGAAAGCGAGGAGTAGTTTGTTTTTTTAGTGTTTTTCAATTGTCTATTTTATTAGTTTACTTTGAATTATGTATTTTTTTTTTTCAATGAAGTTTAATTATTATCTAGCATTTGATTTTTTAAATTAAAAAAAATAGTTTATAGCATGGGTAGGCGCCACCAATGTTTTATGACAAATTGGTACTTTGAAAGAAAATTGACATGCCGACATTTGGTTGGTTGGGGCATGGATACTACCCTTGAGTGTGCTTCCTCCCTAATGGGCAAAATATTAAAATCCTTGGGTACCTGTACACGTATTTGTTTTATGGTTTTCAATAAATGTAAAACACGTCTTGATTGCTATGTCGAGTTCTAGTATCACACCGATACTATAATGAACTGAATTGATACTAATCGAAAGTTTGTCGACACTAGTTATATTATATATATATATATTATAGAACGATCATGAATAGTAACTTATAATAGTTTGTTATTATATTTACTTTTAAGTTTTAACATATTTTTTTATTATTTTTTTACTTTTTTAAAACCATATTTTTAATCATTTTTTTGTTTTTAATAATTCTTTTTTATTTTTTAAATCATATTTCCTTTATCACATAATTTGAAATTTCTCTAATAACTTAAGTTCGTTTTTTTTTTCTAAGAACTTAAGTACGTGGTTGTGTTTAAGTTTTTTACTCTCAATATTCCAAGTTTTGTTAAAACGAAGTTGTATTCAAAATAGACTATTTATTTGGTGTCGTAAAACGGTATGATGGTAAATTAAATCGATTCTAACGGTTTGGCTTTCTAAATAACATGCTTCATTTTTCAAATAATGTTTGTTTTACATTATCATTACTCTGTTTCGCCACAACGCGCGACGTCAACAAATCTAGTTTATATTAGTTATCAACTAAAAATACGTATTACTGATAAATCATAAAAATCCAATAAAACATGATAGAGAAATTATAAATACCTTACTCTATTTTATGGTTTTAAAAACATGTTATATTATTGGACTATAATATTCACACACACTTGGCTTATTTCCACAACCCCCCCCCCCCCCCCCCCGTATACGATGAGCTTTGGTCAAAGCGCAACATATAGGTGTCAGTCTTTGTCTCATTGACCTCGTACCTATATGTTGCGCTTTGACCAAAGCACAGCGTATAGGGGGTGTGGAAACCTATATGCTGAGCTTTGGCCAAAGAGCAGCACATATGGGGTGTGGAAATAAGCCCAACGTGTGTGAATGTCAAAACAACCAAAAGGAGTGTTGGAATAGACCGAGACACTTTTTTTCACATGTCCATTTATTTTTTCGTGTAACTAAGTATACACGTTGTTGCAATGGTGACTTTAGATGATACAAAACCCACATTACTATGATTACGATGGCCTTCTAAACTTTCATGATATGCGTAAGTTATGAAATGATCTAATATGTATATGCATATAAAGATCAAAAAGAGAGAATATTGAAACAAACCTACTAATGGTGCATAACATTAGGTTTCTAATTGCATTGTTTGAGATCTTTAGCATGCTAATTTTGTTTCTTAGCATGCTAATTCCTTTTTTGAAATGTAAATATTCTAACCAAATTCACTGATTCATTTCCTTTTTTAAACTTTATCAATTAGGATAACTTAATTAATTTATTCTGGTTAGATACGTGGTTATGTAAGGAGCGTTTAAAGGATAAATTCCCGAACTTATTCACTCTAGAAAGGAATAAACGGGTTCTTGTTTCTGGACGTCTGACTTTACAGAGGACTACTCGGGTTTTTTCATGGGAATGGAGTCGGTCACCTACTACTGTGGAGGAGGTAAACAATAAACATCACTTGGAGGTATTATTACAACAGGTTCGGATAGGAGATACTCAAGATGCTTGGGTTTGGAGCGATGGTAAGGAAGATGGCTTCACTGTCGCAGCGGTCAAAAAATGGCTGCGGGGAACGGAGACCAGTGACGTTCGTTTTGGTTTTAGTTAGAGTAAATGGGTTCCTATTAAGTGTAACATCTTCATGTGGCGAACTTTTCTGGATCGTCTTCCCACTAAGATGGCCCTGATGAGACGAAATATCACGATGGATAATCATTTATGTGTGTGGTGCGAGAGCAATGATGAAACGGTTGAGCTTATTCTTACAGGTTGTCGCATTTCAGCGGGAATTTGGAAAGGGGTATCTAGATGGTGCAGGATTCCAGGGATGTTTGTGTTTCATGTTAATGACTTGGTGGAAATGCACGACCACTGTGGCATGTCGGGGAATAAGAAAATGGTGCTTCATGGGATTATTATAATTGCGTGTTGGCGGATGTGGAGGGCGAGGAATGAAAAAGTTTTTTCGAGTAAGGAACCGAATGTAGTGGAGATGATCGCGGACATCAAGACATTAGGGGTTTTTGTGGTATAAATATAGGTTTAAAGGAGGAGTAGTCGATTGGGAACGGTGGTGTTCTTTTGATTTGATGTAATTTTCTTTATTGTGGATTTCGGCTTGCTATTTCGGTCTTGGTAATAGTTGGCCTTTGTTTGGTGTTTTAATGAAAGTCAATTTTCAATTTTTTTTTTAATTTATTCTGTGATGATGGGTTTGCAAACCCCATATAGTTTATAATCATATGGAGGTGTCCAAAAAGCCGAGAGGACGTGAGAACAGACGGGGCCATAGTATTAACAAGATTTAAACGTAGACAAAACCGATCTTACCAAAAAAACGTTTAGAAAACAAGAAAAAAAAAATCGATAAAAGGACAAAATACATAACAGCCCATTTGCAGCTTTTTGGGAAGAATGAGACGAAAATACCCTTGTTGGGTAAGGATAGGGGCATTTTGGACAAAAGCTGGGCGGGAATTTACTGCTAAAAAGGGAAAGGTAACAGCTATATAGATAAGACTAGAAGGAGTGGTTTGGCCCATCCCCACGGGGATGAGCCTCCACGTAGACGCCACGTAGGCGGCTCGTGGGGGATGGGCCAAATTGATAATTGAAGGGGATGGAGGATGGGGCCCCACCTTATTATTTTATAATTTCCTAAGCTTTAATTTAAAAAGTTAATAAAAACTTTATAAAAATTAAAAAATACAACATAAAACAACATAAATAATTTCATTTCATAACATAAAAAAAATTACATTTCCTAAAAAAAAAAAAAATTACATTTCCTAAAAAAAAAAATTACATTTCCTAAAAAATAAAAAATTACATTTCCTAAAAATGAAAAAAAACCTACGACGTCCACTTTTTCTTCACCTCTTCCTTCATCCTTCGATACACCTCTCGTTCCTCCTCCGGAACCGAGTCGAGATCCAACCTCATTATCCTAAAATCCTCCGCTCGAGCATAGTCGGCCGACACGTTTTTCTTGTGACTATATTTTTCGGCCGCAAATTCTTGGAACGAACGGAATTGGGAAATTAAGTCGTCCATTTTAGAAGACGCCTTCGAGCCGCCACCTCCACCCGAGCCGCCCCCTCCACTCGAGCCGGCCCCTTTGCGCTTTGCGGCCGCCTCTTTTTTTGCTTTGTCCATTCCGTCGGGACGTTCCGGTTCGTAATATTCTTGTTCTTCATATTCCGGATCGTCGTTTATGTCGATTTGACAACGAGCGGTGGAGCCTCCCGCGCTATAACTTCCGGACTCGGAAGTTTTAGTCCGTTTGGCGGTTGCGACCTCATTTGGAATCGGCGCCCATTTAGGGTCTTTCTTTAAAACGTTCCATGCTCGGAGGTGCGGGAAAGACGGATTTTTTGTTTCCCATTTAGCAATCGCAAGGTTAAGAACGTCCTCGTCGCTACTCCCACTAGGACGATAGATGTAAAGTGGGTTATAAATCCCGATAAAATCATTCACGCACTTGTTCATTTTCCGCCACTTGCCCGATACGGATTCGAGATCACGGTAGGGGCCTTCCCCCATAAGGTTATTAAATCTTTCCGTACATTTTTTCCAAAAACCATTACCCGTTTGATTGTTCCCTAAAATTAAAAAAAATGGATTAGTAAAACTAAGAAATAATTCTTTTAAAATTTATATAAAAAAATTAACTTTGGTTCATACCGACAATCGGGCAATCTGAGACCTTAAGAAACGCAATAGCTAGCGCCTCCTCCTCTACTTTTGTCCACGCTCTCGCCTTTGCTCTCGAACCACTTTTTTTTTCGGTGTCGGGTTCGGTTTCAACCGCCTTCCCCTTCCCCCTGTTTTTTTTGCGCTTGAGTTCTTTAGGTGGCGATTCGGGGACGACTTCATCATCATCGTCAAGGTGAACCGAGGGTTGTGGTTGGGAAGTTGGCGGTTGCGATTGGAATTGATCAAGTTGAAGCGAGCCGCGTTGCATGAATTGTTGGAATGCTTGGTATTGTTGCATTTGTTGAAGTTGGGACATTTGATTGAAGGCGTTAGGTGATTGTTGGAAACCCGAGAACGTAAATGGTGGAGACCCCCACGAAGAATCCATAGTCGGAGTGTAAGCGGGACTAGAAAAAAAGTTTGGATTGTTCGGGTTGGGGTTGTTCGGGTTGGGGTCGTTTGGGTTGAATGGATGCATGATGGTAAAAAAAAATGAGAGTGTTTTTTTAAAAAAATGGATGATAGAAGGAGAAGATTAGGAGAAATGGATGTGAAATGGAATAAAAAGATGGAAGAGGTTGAGATAAATATTTAAAGTGGAAAAAGTTTTTTTTTTTTTTTTTAATAAATCTATCCGTTACAAACGGATATATATTTGAAATAGGGGCGGCAAGATCGGCGATGGATTGCTGGTGAAGCCGGGCCGGGATGGAGGGGGGCGGTGTGGGGGACCGGCGCCGGTCCTTGCCGGGCCTAGCCGGCCCCCATACCTTCCAGTCTAAGCACTGTTCACAGCTGGCGTACAACGTATCCTTTCTGGAGTACGTTTGAAACGGGTCGGACCATAAATGAAACTATGAAACAGAATCCAAGGCTCCAATCCACGCAGTTACACGTGGACTTTTTTAAACTATTCTTAAAGAAAAAACAATTTCATTTCAGTTTTAAAAATTTTTAGAAGTATTCGAAAAAAGTTAATATTAAATGATCTAGGTGAGGGTTCAGTGAGAAACATTAAAAAAGTGGGGAACATGGGAACACTCTTAAAAATTTATAGTTAACATGTTAAAAATTAATTTTTTTTCTAAATTTTTTTGGCGTGTTTTCTTATAAATACAAGTAGAAACATTTTTAATAAAAAAAATCAAAAACTAAAAAATATAAAAAAAATGTTTAAAAAAAGTTATATCTTATAGAATTAACTTAACATGTTAAAAATCATTTTTTTTAAATTTTCAGCACTTTTCTTTATAAAAAGGACGAGAAATTAGTCGAATAAAAAAATAATTTTTCTTAAATTTTTTTTTAGCTTTTTTTTAATTGTTTTTTTTAATATTTTTAGTTTTTGATTTTTTTTATTAAAAATGCTTCTACAAGTATATATAAGGAGAAGCGCCGAAAAAGATTTTTAAAAACTAATTTTTAAAATGTTAAGTTAAATTTTTAAGAGTGTTTCCCGATTCCCCACTTTTTTAGTGTTTCCCAATAAATCTCACACAAAGAAAAACACTAATTATATATTCAACCAGAAAACTGTTGGTTCAGTTCTGTTTGAATATAATGGAAAACATGAAAACATACCTTTGGTTGCATCAGCACAGGTTAGCAGAGAATCCATTAAGGGTTGACATGATTGTCATCTTGGTCTGGTTCCTCCTTAGGGTGCTGACTGATGATGGTGGCTAAGAAAAACCGATAAGGGAATCGGTATAGGAGAGGAGGTCGAATTGATGTTATGATCTTATGGGGTGTGTCTGTTTGTGAAACTGAGTAACCCCTTAACCTCCACATAATTCTCCTTATATAAGCACCCAGGAGGAAACCCTAATTAGTTAATAAGGGTAATATGGTCCATCAACAATTACCAACTAATTATTTAATAGGATTGTTATATATTTTGATCTATATAATGTAAATGATTATATGGCTACTAGATTAAATATTAATACGTAATATATTTAATCTTACATTCTCCCACTTAGCCGAGTAATCATTTACTATGAGTATTAGATAAGCCTGATCAGGAGTTAACACTCATTTTAGCCTTAAACAAGCACTATAGCAGAAAAATACAGCCGTAGAATCATTATGCGACTCAGGACCCCCATTAATCATACTATAGCCTTAATTTAAAACCTAATCATCATGATCAAAATACGCATAAGCCCTTTGTTCGATTTGTAACTTTATTTGTCTTATATGCCATTATGTCGACTTGACATATTCTTATAGACGTACAAAATCAAACTGATGAGGAAAATTAACTAATACTTAGTCATTCATAGTACGATATGCAGTTGCGCATGGCCATTAACTAATACCCGTCTCTGAGCTCTCTTAATAAGACTTATGGGTAATAGCCCTTCAGTTATAGGATCCTTAAGCATATCATGAATGATTTCGATACAAAACTTAGTTTCCTCAATTCGTTCATAAACGAATAATTAATTACGTATCGAAACTTAATGCAGCACCTCTTAAACTGTTACTGTTCAAGGAGTCATGGTAGCTGACTTTATCACACTAATTCTTCAAAACATTATATGGAGTTAATAAGCTTATGAGTCCACTGATAAATTTCCAACAACATTTAGTGACTATATTATGTCGTAATAACTTAGGTTGTTAATATCAGTTTGTTATGACTCCTCCATAAGATAAGTTTTGTCTGCTGACATAAATATATACCCGAAATTACATTTTGTCATCTTTGAATATCTCAAAGTTAGAGTAATAAACCGGTTTTAATTCTCACTTCTTCTTCAAATAATAGCCTCTCGTTTCTTTTAAAGATATTGTAATACTCCATTAGATGCTTCACAATAATCTAGACATATCTAGTGTGTTGCAATGTGAGTAATATCTAAACGAGTATAGACTTGAACTTACATAAGGCTTCCAATTTAATGAAGCGTAAAAAAAAAAAAAAATAATCTCATTTATCCTATTATCCTCTAAAGGAGAGCAGTGTTTAGTTACATACGTAAGGACCCATTTACTGTTAAACTTATGGAACGATACTAATATCCCATTTGGTCTATCTCAGTATGTTATGATATCAATCACGTAAGAGATATCTCTGAGATCTATTATATCAAAGTTTGTGTTAACAATGCTTTGACTTATGTAACATATACTTGTCAAAAGAATATCATCTATATAGACAAGTTTAATTTAGTTGCTCCCACTCATTTTGAGGTAGGTACATTAATCCACTTGGTTGTTGATGAAAATAATTACGTTAGCTTTTCATCACATTATGATGTTTGCATTAACCCATACATGGATTTTATTGGCTTACAAATAAAGTGTTCTTTAACCTTCAGTTTGAAACTTTAGGTTGTTATCTAATGAACATGTAAATGTGTCAGCCATTTGTTATGGAAAATTCTTTATAATGTTCATCTAATGTAGCTTTAAACTATTATAAGCTACTAGAACAGTGATGATCCTCAAAGAAATCTTGTGTAAGATAGGTAAGAAAGACTCTTTGATAATTCATCTCTTTCTGAGTGTAACCTTTGACAATCAATCATGCTCCTTTGTGTCTTAACGTTTATATTAGGATTTGGTTTTGTTATGAACACTCTTATGTAATTCAATCAAATCCCAAACGTTATACGAACACATAAAATCAGTTTTACTAGAAAACTGTTTTATTCCATTAAGAATATTGATTGACACTAATGGCTTAATTTGAAGAGATAGGATCAGTAAATATTTCCAAAATCCATTTCAACTTCAATTAGGGAGGTTATGTAATCATCAAAATTAGTAGGCTTTTAAACCTAGATGACCTCCTGAGTTGATTATTGGGTTCATTAGAAGTTTCAGTTTTATGGATTAGCTCTTGGTTAGGTTGCTATCATTTTTCATTCTAAGTTTATAAGAGTTGGTGCAGTATGGTGTACAAGAGGTGTAATGGGAGTTAAATTCGAAATGAAATTTAATGACATTCTTCCCCCCGCCTCTTGTATTCCTTGCAAATCATAATAAGGACTTTGACTGCTCCCACTGACCTTAGGAATCTTTAGGAACTCGGCATGCTTAGGGTCAATGCTTAACGACCAACAAATTCTAATAGAGAAAACAAATTAATGACGTTAGTCGTTGTGATTTCTCTTGTTGAGGATTATGTTAACTTAGGTAAGAAATCTAAGTGTGCCCACAATTAAGCTACAATGAAACTTTTGTAAAAGTAGCATTAGATTTTAAGGAGACAAGTATTGATAGAACAGTGTCGTGATGGAGCGGTGTCTTGTACAAGAGGTGCAAACTGAGGTAATGTAAAATTTTCACTCCCCACCTCTTGCAACTATTGCAAGTTATTAATAAGACACTTAATGCTCCCACTGATCTTTAATATCTCTAGAATGCTACAAGAAAAATTTCAATGAGCTATGTGATGTGGGAACCTATCATATATACGTTAGACTTTATTTGATTTCTTTAATGTCCAAATATCATAAGAAACTTTAGGGACATATCTAATAGAAATCTTATTAAGTATATATATGAATATATTTCTTCTAAGAACGTGTGCCATATGCGACAAAATTTAGATACAAGTTGATAGTCTTTTAAATGATAAATGAATTATGTCTGAATATTCCATTTGAAATAAGTTCCACGAATGTCAATGAATGACTTATGATGGACCCATACTTATTCCTTAAGCCAAGTCATACTTAGGGCTTTAACGTCATGATTTAAAATCACTTAGAATGAGATTAGATGAATAATCATCCTCATTAAGAAAGTCATGATGTCTCATGAATTTCGGTTATAATGGATGAAATGTATAAGTCTCATTTTCCTTTTGTCAAATTCTCATTTGCATAATGACAAAAGTTGTGAAAATGTAAGGTATCATCTAGTTTCATTTTAGTAATGTTTCTATCCAGATATTTAGAACAAATAAGATGAGAGTTTAAGGTAAGTGTGACTTTATGTTGACTATGCAAACCTCACAACCTTCATGATATAGCCTAAGTAATGATACTGTACTCTGATTAATAATCAGAACATGTAATGTATCGAAAAGCTTTGTTAGAAGACTGCTTATTATGGTTCTTATAGCGTTAACAATTTATTTTGTCACTAACTCTCATGTTAGTTATTTGTTGACTTCTGGTAAGGAAAACTATGGAACTAGAGTCAACTAATCATGTGTTAATTGGAATATTGAAATTACCAGACTTAAATATCATTAGTAAGTGACTATCTAATTAATTTACCCAACTTTTCTTTTAGAATAATGGATAGTCTCGTTGCTTATGTCTAGCCTAATGACATAATTATGCAGTGAGATTTTCCCTTGAAGAACCTTAAAGTTGGAATTAGCACTTGTAATTTGTCTATGGACCTTAGAACAATCCTCTTAAACGTTTTAAGTGGTTGTAAGGTGAGCAACAACTTATTTTCCAGCTTCAAACATTTATTTCTTTGTACATATGTTGCTTATCAACACACTCGTTATACTTTGGTATTTTTTTTGAGTGTTGTAGTTGATTTATAATGCATCAAATTGTACAAGTGAAAATCTTAGTATGTAATGTATTGGAAAAAATGTACTTATTTCCATGCGTAAGCCCTTTGCTTTATGGGTCATGGTTTTGTACATTATAATGTATTCACATATACCACTTAACTTTAGAGTTTCAAATTAAGGCATGCATCTTAGGAGTTCTAGTGATTATTCCATAAATAAAGATTAGTCTCAGGAAAGACGCAATCTGAAATAACTTTAGTGATAGCATTTACGTTAGAGAGTTGTTGATTATCATAATAGACATCATATTCGATTTTTCCTATTCATCATGCTCTAACTTTCTTCTTTACAATCTTTATCAGAAGAGAGCAATAGGATTATCGTGTCTTAGGGAATAATCAAGAATTTAATTTAAGAGCTAATTCTAATAGAAACTTTAAATAAAGCAAACATTTTAGGTTTAGGAATTAGAGTGGATGAGATATAGACTTATAGAAGAAACATTATAGTGAGTAAAAATTATGGGTACTAAGAATAAGGCAGACGAAATGATCATAAAACTTAATTAAGGATCATTAATCTAAGGATCATTATGTGAAGAGATTGTGATATGTCTATTACTAACATCAAAATAATAGACTTAGCTAAAAAATTCTACTTAAACGAAGACAAAACAGCTTTGGCCAGAAGTGTAATCATTTAAGCATATGTGCAAAGTAGTTGTAACAAATCAGCTTTGGCCAGAATTGAAACAATCACTTTAGTTATGCACTTGTTGAGTATGCCATCTATGAATGAATTAAATCAGCTTTGGCCAGAAATTAAGACATTCATGCTTATGATGCATACACAACATAGCTTTCGTAATACTTGAATGATAAGTAGATGTATCAAGTCAGCTTTGGCCAGAAATGATATATCAGAAGCTCATTCAAGTTAAGCTATTTTGGTTTTGTAAAACATTATGTGATCCTTATTAATTAGCTAAGTAATTACAAAACCAATTATTTAATAGCAAACCACCTGTTAGCGCGGATCGAACTCCGCGCTGAGTTCGCTGGGGGGTGCGGGGGGCAGCGCAAGTCTTATGCTTAAGTAATGAGATTTCGAATCTTGTGCGATCAGTAATGACTTGTGCGATCGGTAATGCCCAAGTCTTATGCGATCAATAAGGCCCAAGTCTTGTGCGATCCATAAGGCCCAAGTAGACTTGTGCGATCCATAAGGCCCAAGTAGACTTGTGCGATCCATAAGGCCCAAGTAGACTTGTGCGATCCACAAGGCCCAAGTAGACTTGTGCGATCCATAAGGCCCAAGTAAACTCGTGTGATTAATAAGGCCCAAAACTTATGGATCAGTAATGCCTTGTGCGATTAGCAAGGTCTTGTGCGATCCACAAGTCTTGTGCGATCCACTAAGGCCTTGTGCGATCCGTTATGTCTTGTGCGATCAGATCTTTTTTTTTTTTTTTTTTTTTTTTTTTTTTTTTTTCGAGATCTGATCTTGTGCGAATGCTAAGGGGCTTGTACGATCATGAACATTAATGATTTCGAAATCACTGATAAGGCTATTTATTTGTGATAACATAATTGAAAATTCGAAAATTATGAATTGAGATATAGTTTCCAATTATTAACATTGATCTATTTTTATCACTAAATTTCGAAATCATATCTGTTTATCATTTAACAGATTTCGAAAAAACTTGATGGACAAGATTAGATCAAAATTAGGGAAACATCTAACAATTCAAATCACATTCCAAATCATAAAGGAAAAATTCGAATTTCTCATAAGAACATAAGAACATTATGAACCCTAAAAAAATAAAAACATAATTCTGGGTTCCGAAATCTAAATTTTAAGAATTTTGTTAACAGATTTCGAATATTAGGTTTGTCCATTATGATTTCGAGTCAAAACATTAATACATTAACTTCCGAAAACAGGGATTTCGGCTCATTAAACTCGAAAACAGTTTTTGATTTCGATGAACTTTTTAAGGCTTTAAAACTTTCGTTTTCCAGATTTTTGATCCCAGAATAATGGATACAAAAACAGAACCGACTAATCAACATATGCTCTGATACCACATGTTGGTTCAGTTCTGTTTGAATATAATGGAAAACATGAAAACATACATTTGGTTGCATCAGCACAGGTTAGCAGAGAATCCATTAAGGGTTGACATGATTGTCATCTTGGTCTGGTTCCTCCTTAGGGTGCTGACTGATGATGGTGGCTAAGAAAAACCGATAAGGGAATCGGTATAGGAGAGGAGGTCGAATTGATGTTATGATCTTATGGGGTGTGTCTGTTTGTGAAACTGAGTAACCCCTTAACCTCCACATAATTCTCCTTATATAAGCACCCAGGAGGAAACCCTAATTAGTTAATAAGGGTAATATGGTCCATCAACAATTACCAACTAATTATTTAATAGGATTGTTATATATTTTGATCTATATAATGTAAATGATTATATGGCTACTAGATTAAATATTAATACGTAATATATTTAATCTTACAAAAACTTGTTAAGTTATATCAAAACAGAAGGTAGACGGGCAACAAGCTGCGCCGCCAACACAAATGATCTAAATATAAAAAAAATGTACGTTGCTTAATATTTAGTGCTTATATTTAAAGTTATTAATATTTAAATGAAACAGCTATGTATTTGTATATATTGCTTAGTGAAACTTTTTTCTCTTGATACAGCACGATAAATTTAATGGCATCTTTTAAATCAACAATAGCTTTAAAAACTCGTTACACCTATATAGGAGTTGTATTTAATACCCAAAATCCAGTATCCCATTTTATATCTACTATAATTATATTAAAATTTTATAACGTCGTTCGATTCTAATTTTGAGATTGATTCTATGTCCTGTAAAAACTTCAAAACATCAGAAATAGAGAGTTGTAACTTTTTTAAATTAACTACAGTTATAAATAAAAGTAGAATATAATCAAACAATTTTACAAGAGAAAATAACGAAAATAGTAAATACCAAAACTGTAATTTTAAATCGTAATTTTACATTTACACTAGAAAAAAAATATATGAATTTAATGAATAAAATATATAGTTGGAAAGAGTGTAAAAACTTGAATTTTCGCCACCCTCATAAAAACCCAAAAACCGTGTGGGAGCAGTTACAGCTGTAGGTTCTTCTTGCCTGCTAAGCAATATACTGTTTATTTAAACCCATTTAATATTATTATATATATGTTTCAACGTTAAAAATCCAAAGTTCTGTCTGTATATAAATAACCCATTTTCCACTTTCATTTTCACAACACATTTCATTTTCAACCTTCTAACAATTTCTCCAAAACCATCACAAAAAAATGGCCTTCACTCATCGTTTGCTTCACCTCCTCTTCGTATTCTCCATCTTCCACCTCTCACTCGGAGCGAGACGACTCACTGAGTTAGTCCAAGACTCCTCCAACCTCCTCCACTACCACAACGGCCCCCTCCTCACCGGAAAAATCTCCGTCAACTTCATCTGGTACGGAGCATTCAAACCGTCTCAAAAAGCCATCGTCTCCGACTTCATCTCTTCTCTCTCCACCAAATCTCCTGTCGAACCATCCGTCGCCACCTGGTGGAAAACCACCGAGAAATACCACACCAAATCCACCCCTTCCCTCTCCCTTCGACTCGGAAAACATATATCCGACGACTCCTACTCCCTTGGAAAGTCGCTGACTGACGAATATCTTGTCCAGCTGGCTTCCCGAGGTGAGTCGTATGACGCGGTTAACGTTGTGTTAACCGCATCAGACGTGGCAGTTGATGGTTTCTGCTCTAGCAGATGCGGTTCCCACGGATCCGCATCTGGTTCCAAAATGAGACATGTTAAAGGAAAGAATTACAAGTTTGCCTACATCTGGGTTGGTAACTCAGAGACCCAGTGCCCGGGTCAATGTGCGTGGCCGTTTCACCAGCCAATATACGGACCACAGGCCGCACCACTCGTCGCACCCAACAACGATGTCGGTATGGACGGGTTGGTGATTAACCTGGGTGCTTTGTTGGCTGGTACAGCCACTAACCCGTTTGGAAACGGGTATTACCAAGGGGACGCGGATGCACCGTTAGAGGCTGCGTCTGCGTGTCCTGGGGTGTATGCAAAAGGGGCGTATCCTGGGTACGCTGGGGACTTGTTGGTGGACTCGACTACGGGTGCAAGTTACAATGCACATGGTACAAATGGAAGAAAGTATCTTCTTCCTGCTTTATATGACCCGTCTACTTCAAAGTGCTCCACATTGGTTTAGACTTGAACCGAAAGTTGTGGCATAGATAATAAATATTCTTTTATTTATTATTTTGTAATAGCTGATTCATTTATTATTTTAATAAATATTCTTTTGGAGTTTATTATGAAGACTTTTAATACTATATCTTTGTCTCATATGTATATTACTTTTAGTCATTAAAATTGATTAATCGTCATCGGCAGAGTACATATTTCTAATTGGAGAGTAGAAGGGCGTGGCCAACATATTATCAAAACGATGGCAATTGTCTTAAGTCATGAGATGGATAAGTCTTTTGCTGACTAAATGAAAGACAATAGCTGATGCAATGTTGAATCCTTTATTAGCACATATAATATTTAACTTACATCAACGTATATAATGTTTCTGTGTGTAAACAAAGTTCTCATCCTATATGAAAATTGTCAAAGTTCACGATCTTCATGATTTCTAAAATGGTTTAAAAAAAGAAAGGTGAATTTGATCTACTAAATAATATCCCGCCTCCTAGCCCAGTTGGATATTCCCACTTGGGTTAAGTTGGGCCGGCTTCCTCCTTGGAGGTTGCCGGTTCGACTCCCGGCTGCGGCATACGGGGGTGCGGGTCCCAATGATGGATCGTATCCTACCGAGTCATGGTGCGGTCTTGAGGGCAACCCGGTTTTACCCAGCTGTTACCCCAGCGAGTCTCTCGTGGGGGCAGTATGGTTTCCGGGCGAAAGTCAGCTTGCGCGCCGGCCGGGGCCCGATCGAACATCGCGTCCGGAAGAGCGCGGCTGAGAGGGGGAACGTCTTTGACATGAACCCGGAGGCCAATCGGTCTTGTACAGGGAAAGTCACATTCCAAAAAAAAAGATACACAATAATTTCTTTTAAACGTGGACCCTATTTTTAGGAAGGCTCCAAGCCCTAGCTTGGGTTCTTCATGCTCTTCAGCCGGCCCTGCTTCTCTCTTAGGAACTTAGAGCATTCACATCCATTCAGCCATATTTTCACCCTAAATTACACTAAAAAATACTACATTTTCTCTCTTTTTCAATTAAATAATATTTTTTATACCTTTATCATTACATTTTCTCTCTCCTTCACTCACAACCACTTTCAAAATATATTAAAAAATTATAGGGGGTGAACAGTGTCCCCCAAATATACAGATGAACAGTAACATTTTCTCTTTCCTCCACTCACAACCACTTTTTATACTTTTTATATTTTAAAAACACCACACACACAATTAGATTATTTGGATGTGAATGCTCTTAAGCATCTCTTTTTCCAGTATTTTGATTAACTTCTTGCATGTTTAACAACTTGAAATACTCTCATATTTTTGTAGTGATTATGTCAATTAATTTCAAACCTCAACATTTAAGATTTAGGAGAATGAATGTTGGACAAATTTTATTAAGGGTGTTACTTATCTTGCACCCAATTTTGCTCTTTTTCTGCGTATTCAATCCGTTTGAACCGCTTCTTTACCAAGCCTCCACCTAGCTTCTTAAGTGTTAAACTATCATATAATATTCACAAGGTGATTAGATTAGTCATTTTAGATCATAACCTTTACACCTTATGAACCTTTATACTACTTTTCTTACCAAACTCTATCATAAACCGCCATATAACATATGAGATTGAATACTAAGTTTGACAAACCCTTGTTGGCATTCCGCCATTTACTCGGTAAGTATTATTCTTAGGCCACCATTTTAACTAATCTTTAATCCGAGTTCATGATATTATTAACACTAAGTTAGCTTAGCTCTCGATTATCAAGGACATTTTATTTATTCATTACACAAAATCTATGGGTTTTCATCTATAAGTGAAACTCGTTTCATCATGTTATTAGGCATTCATCCGGATACCTAATCTAATCAAGTTCTACATACAACCAAGTAGACGCGCAATTTCACTTAGTCATTTTAACAAACACCTTGCGGGCAAGATTTTTATACGCATCTTTTATCTAATTTATGGTTGTCGTTTTAACCAAGTTTTAACATCAAAATCAAGCCTCTATGTCTAGTGTACATAAACAACATCTAGAACTTATATCATATCATCAAATTTCACATATTTATCATCACTTTTCAAGTGTTCAT
>JARYGA010061347.1:388507-457746 GCA_030545235.1 Helianthus tuberosus | reverse complement strand
TAAATAATTAGTTGGTAATTGTTGATGGACCATATTACCCTTATTAACTAATTAGGGTTTCCTCCTGGGTGCTTATATAAGGAGAATTATGTGGAGGTTAAGGGGTTACTCAGTTTCACAAACAGACACACCCCATAAGATCATAACATCAATTCGACCTCCTCTCCTATACCGATTCCCTTATCGGTTTTTCTTAGCCACCATCATCAGTCAGCACCCTAAGGAGGAACCAGACCAAGATGACAATCATGTCAACCCTTAATGGATTCTCTGCTAACCTGTGCTGATGCAACCAAATGTATGTTTTCATGTTTTCCATTATATTCAAACAGAACTGAACCAACATGTGGTATCAGAGCATATGTTGATTAGTCGGTTCTGTTTTTGTATCCATTATTCTGGGATCAAAAATCTGGAAAACGAAAGTTTTAAAGCCTTAAAAAGTTCATCGAAATCAAAAACTGTTTTCGAGTTTAATGAGCCGAAATCCCTGTTTTCGGAAGTTAATGTATTAATGTTTTGACTCGAAATCATAATGGACAAACCTAATATTCGAAATCTGTTAACAAAATTCTTAAAATTTAGATTTCGGAACCCAGAATTATGTTTTTATTTTTTTAGGGTTCATAATGTTCTTATGTTCTTATGAGAAATTCGAATTTTTCCTTTATGATTTGGAATGTGATTTGAATTGTTAGATGTTTCCCTAATTTTGATCTAATCTTGTCCATCAAGTTTTTTCGAAATCTGTTAAATGATAAACAGATATGATTTCGAAATTTAGTGATAAAAATAGATCAATGTTAATAATTGGAAACTATATCTCAATTCATAATTTTCGAATTTTCAATTATGTTATCACAAATAAATAGCCTTATCAGTGATTTCGAAATCATTAATGTTCATGATCGTACAAGCCCCTTAGCATTCGCACAAGATCAGATCTCGAAAAAAAAAAAAAAAAAAAAAAAAAAAAAAAAAAAGATCTGATCGCACAAGACATAACGGATCGCACAAGGCCTTAGTGGATCGCACAAGACTTGTGGATCGCACAAGACCTTGCTAATCGCACAAGGCATTACTGATCCATAAGTTTTGGGCCTTATTAATCACACGAGTTTACTTGGGCCTTATGGATCGCACAAGTCTACTTGGGCCTTGTGGATCGCACAAGTCTACTTGGGCCTTATGGATCGCACAAGTCTACTTGGGCCTTATGGATCGCACAAGTCTACTTGGGCCTTATGGATCGCACAAGACTTGGGCCTTATTGATCGCATAAGACTTGGGCATTACCGATCGCACAAGTCATTACTGATCGCACAAGATTCGAAATCTCATTACTTAAGCATAAGACTTGCGCTGCCCCCCGCACCCCCCAGCGAACTCAGCGCGGAGTTCGATCCGCGCTAACAGGTGGTTTGCTATTAAATAATTGGTTTTGTAATTACTTAGCTAATTAATAAGGATCACATAATGTTTTACAAAACCAAAATAGCTTAACTTGAATGAGCTTCTGATATATCATTTCTGGCCAAAGCTGACTTGATACATCTACTTATCATTCAAGTATTACGAAAGCTATGTTGTGTATGCATCATAAGCATGAATGTCTTAATTTCTGGCCAAAGCTGATTTAATTCATTCATAGATGGCATACTCAACAAGTGCATAACTAAAGTGATTGTTTCAATTCTGGCCAAAGCTGATTTGTTACAACTACTTTGCACATATGCTTAAATGATTACACTTCTGGCCAAAGCTGTTTTGTCTTCGTTTAAGTAGAATTTTTTAGCTAAGTCTATTATTTTGATGTTAGTAATAGACATATCACAATCTCTTCACATAATGATCCTTAGATTAATGATCCTTAATTAAGTTTTATGATCATTTCGTCTGCCTTATTCTTAGTACCCATAATTTTTACTCACTATAATGTTTCTTCTATAAGTCTATATCTCATCCACTCTAATTCCTAAACCTAAAATGTTTGCTTTATTTAAAGTTTCTATTAGAATTAGCTCTTAAATTAAATTCTTGATTATTCCCTAAGACACGATAATCCTATTGCTCTCTTCTGATAAAGATTGTAAAGAAGAAAGTTAGAGCATGATGAATAGGAAAAATCGAATATGATGTCTATTATGATAATCAACAACTCTCTAACGTAAATGCTATCACTAAAGTTATTTCAGATTGCGTCTTTCCTGAGACTAATCTTTATTTATGGAATAATCACTAGAACTCCTAAGATGCATGCCTTAATTTGAAACTCTAAAGTTAAGTGGTATATGTGAATACATTATAATGTACAAAACCATGACCCATAAAGCAAAGGGCTTACGCATGGAAATAAGTACATTTTTTCCAATACATTACATACTAAGATTTTCACTTGTACAATTTGATGCATTATAAATCAACTACAACACTCAAAAAAAATACCAAAGTATAACGAGTGTGTTGATAAGCAACATATGTACAAAGAAATAAATGTTTGAAGCTGGAAAATAAGTTGTTGCTCACCTTACAACCACTTAAAACGTTTAAGAGGATTGTTCTAAGGTCCATAGACAAATTACAAGTGCTAATTCCAACTTTAAGGTTCTTCAAGGGAAAATCTCACTGCATAATTATGTCATTAGGCTAGACATAAGCAACGAGACTATCCATTATTCTAAAAGAAAAGTTGGGTAAATTAATTAGATAGTCACTTACTAATGATATTTAAGTCTGGTAATTTCAATATTCCAATTAACACATGATTAGTTGACTCTAGTTCCATAGTTTTCCTTACCAGAAGTCAACAAATAACTAACATGAGAGTTAGTGACAAAATAAATTGTTAACGCTATAAGAACCATAATAAGCAGTCTTCTAACAAAGCTTTTCGATACATTACATGTTCTGATTATTAATCAGAGTACAGTATCATTACTTAGGCTATATCATGAAGGTTGTGAGGTTTGCATAGTCAACATAAAGTCACACTTACCTTAAACTCTCATCTTATTTGTTCTAAATATCTGGATAGAAACATTACTAAAATGAAACTAGATGATACCTTACATTTTCACAACTTTTGTCATTATGCAAATGAGAATTTGACAAAAGGAAAATGAGACTTATACATTTCATCCATTATAACCGAAATTCATGAGACATCATGACTTTCTTAATGAGGATGATTATTCATCTAATCTCATTCTAAGTGATTTTAAATCATGACGTTAAAGCCCTAAGTATGACTTGGCTTAAGGAATAAGTATGGGTCCATCATAAGTCATTCATTGACATTCGTGGAACTTATTTCAAATGGAATATTCAGACATAATTCATTTATCATTTAAAAGACTATCAACTTGTATCTAAATTTTGTCGCATATGGCACACGTTCTTAGAAGAAATATATTCATATATATACTTAATAAGATTTCTATTAGATATGTCCCTAAAGTTTCTTATGATATTTGGACATTAAAGAAATCAAATAAAGTCTAACGTATATATGATAGGTTCCCACATCACATAGCTCATTGAAATTTTTCTTGTAGCATTCTAGAGATATTAAAGATCAGTGGGAGCATTAAGTGTCTTATTAATAACTTGCAATAGTTGCAAGAGGTGGGGAGTGAAAATTTTACATTACCTCAGTTTGCACCTCTTGTACAAGACACCGCTCCATCACGACACTGTTCTATCAATACTTGTCTCCTTAAAATCTAATGCTACTTTTACAAAAGTTTCATTGTAGCTTAATTGTGGGCACACTTAGATTTCTTACCTAAGTTAACATAATCCTCAACAAGAGAAATCACAACGACTAACGTCATTAATTTGTTTTCTCTATTAGAATTTGTTGGTCGTTAAGCATTGACCCTAAGCATGCCGAGTTCCTAAAGATTCCTAAGGTCAGTGGGAGCAGTCAAAGTCCTTATTATGATTTGCAAGGAATACAAGAGGCGGGGGGAAGAATGTCATTAAATTTCATTTCGAATTTAACTCCCATTACACCTCTTGTACACCATACTGCACCAACTCTTATAAACTTAGAATGAAAAATGATAGCAACCTAACCAAGAGCTAATCCATAAAACTGAAACTTCTAATGAACCCAATAATCAACTCAGGAGGTCATCTAGGTTTAAAAGCCTACTAATTTTGATGATTACATAACCTCCCTAATTGAAGTTGAAATGGATTTTGGAAATATTTACTGATCCTATCTCTTCAAATTAAGCCATTAGTGTCAATCAATATTCTTAATGGAATAAAACAGTTTTCTAGTAAAACTGATTTTATGTGTTCGTATAACGTTTGGGATTTGATTGAATTACATAAGAGTGTTCATAACAAAACCAAATCCTAATATAAACGTTAAGACACAAAGGAGCATGATTGATTGTCAAAGGTTACACTCAGAAAGAGATGAATTATCAAAGAGTCTTTCTTACCTATCTTACACAAGATTTCTTTGAGGATCATCACTGTTCTAGTAGCTTATAATAGTTTAAAGCTACATTAGATGAACATTATAAAGAATTTTCCATAACAAATGGCTGACACATTTACATGTTCATTAGATAACAACCTAAAGTTTCAAACTGAAGGTTAAAGAACACTTTATTTGTAAGCCAATAAAATCCATGTATGGGTTAATGCAAACATCATAATGTGATGAAAAGCTAACGTAATTATTTTCATCAACAACCAAGTGGATTAATGTACCTACCTCAAAATGAGTGGGAGCAACTAAATTAAACTTGTCTATATAGATGATATTCTTTTGACAAGTATATGTTACATAAGTCAAAGCATTGTTAACACAAACTTTGATATAATAGATCTCAGAGATATCTCTTACGTGATTGATATCATAACATACTGAGATAGACCAAATGGGATATTAGTATCGTTCCATAAGTTTAACAGTAAATGGGTCCTTACGTATGTAACTAAACACTGCTCTCCTTTAGAGGATAATAGGATAAATGAGATTATTTTTTTTTTTTTTTACGCTTCATTAAATTGGAAGCCTTATGTAAGTTCAAGTCTATACTCGTTTAGATATTACTCACATTGCAACACACTAGATATGTCTAGATTATTGTGAAGCATCTAATGGAGTATTACAATATCTTTAAAAGAAACGAGAGGCTATTATTTGAAGAAGAAGTGAGAATTAAAACCGGTTTATTACTCTAACTTTGAGATATTCAAAGATGACAAAATGTAATTTCGGGTATATATTTATGTCAGCAGACAAAACTTATCTTATGGAGGAGTCATAACAAACTGATATTAACAACCTAAGTTATTACGACATAATATAGTCACTAAATGTTGTTGGAAATTTATCAGTGGACTCATAAGCTTATTAACTCCATATAATGTTTTGAAGAATTAGTGTGATAAAGTCAGCTACCATGACTCCTTGAACAGTAACAGTTTAAGAGGTGCTGCATTAAGTTTCGATACGTAATTAATTATTCGTTTATGAACGAATTGAGGAAACTAAGTTTTGTATCGAAATCATTCATGATATGCTTAAGGATCCTATAACTGAAGGGCTATTACCCATAAGTCTTATTAAGAGAGCTCAGAGACGGGTATTAGTTAATGGCCATGCGCAACTGCATATCGTACTATGAATGACTAAGTATTAGTTAATTTTCCTCATCAGTTTGATTTTGTACGTCTATAAGAATATGTCAAGTCGACATAATGGCATATAAGACAAATAAAGTTACAAATCGAACAAAGGGCTTATGCGTATTTTGATCATGATGATTAGGTTTTAAATTAAGGCTATAGTATGATTAATGGGGGTCCTGAGTCGCATAATGATTCTACGGCTGTATTTTTCTGCTATAGTGCTTGTTTAAGGCTAAAATGAGTGTTAACTCCTGATCAGGCTTATCTAATACTCATAGTAAATGATTACTCGGCTAAGTGGGAGAATGTAAGATTAAATATATTACGTATTAATATTTAATCTAGTAGCCATATAATCATTTACATTATATAGATCAAAATATATAACAATCCTATTAAATAATTAGTTGGTAATTGTTGATGGACCATATTACCCTTATTAACTAATTAGGGTTTCCTCCTGGGTGCTTATATAAGGAGAATTATGTGGAGGTTAAGGGGTTACTCAGTTTCACAAACAGACACACCCCATAAGATCATAACATCAATTCGACCTCCTCTCCTATACCGATTCCCTTATCGGTTTTTCTTAGCCACCATCATCAGTCAGCACCCTAAGGAGGAACCAGACCAAGATGACAATCATGTCAACCCTTAATGGATTCTCTGCTAACCTGTGCTGATGCAACCAAAGGTATGTTTTCATGTTTTCCATTATATTCAAACAGAACTGAACCAACAGTTTTCTGGTTGAATATATAATTAGTGTTTTTCTTTGTGTGAGATTTATTGGGAAACACTAAAAAAGTGGGGAATCGGGAAACACTCTTAAAAATTTAACTTAACATTTTAAAAATTAGTTTTTAAAAATCTTTTTCGGCGCTTCTCCTTATATATACTTGTAGAAGCATTTTTAATAAAAAAAATCAAAAACTAAAAATATTAAAAAAAACAATTAAAAAAAAGCTAAAAAAAAATTTAAGAAAAATTATTTTTTTATTCGACTAATTTCTCGTCCTTTTTATAAAGAAAAGTGCTGAAAATTTAAAAAAAATGATTTTTAACATGTTAAGTTAATTCTATAAGATATAACTTTTTTTAAACATTTTTTTTATATTTTTTAGTTTTTGATTTTTTTTATTAAAAATGTTTCTACTTGTATTTATAAGAAAACACGCCAAAAAAATTTAGAAAAAAAATTAATTTTTAACATGTTAACTATAAATTTTTAAGAGTGTTCCCATGTTCCCCACTTTTTTAATGTTTCTCACTGAACCCTCACCTAGATCATTTAATATTAACTTTTTTCGAATACTTCTAAAAATTTTTAAAACTGAAATGAAATTGTTTTTTCTTTAAGAATAGTTTAAAAAAGTCCACGTGTAACTGCGTGGATTGGAGCCTTGGATTCTGTTTCATAGTTTCATTTATGGTCCGACCCGTTTCAAACGTACTCCAGAAAGGATACGTTGTACGCCAGCTGTGAACAGTGCTTAGACTGGAAGGTATGGGGGCCGGCTAGGCCCGGCAAGGACCGGCGCCGGTCCCCCACACCGCCCCCCTCCATCCCGGCCCGGCTTCACCAGCAATCCATCGCCGATCTTGCCGCCCCTATTTCAAATATATATCCGTTTGTAACGGATAGATTTATTAAAAAAAAAAAAAAAAACTTTTTCCACTTTAAATATTTATCTCAACCTCTTCCATCTTTTTATTCCATTTCACATCCATTTCTCCTAATCTTCTCCTTCTATCATCCATTTTTTTAAAAAAACACTCTCATTTTTTTTTACCATCATGCATCCATTCAACCCAAACGACCCCAACCCGAACAACCCCAACCCGAACAATCCAAACTTTTTTTCTAGTCCCGCTTACACTCCGACTATGGATTCTTCGTGGGGGTCTCCACCATTTACGTTCTCGGGTTTCCAACAATCACCTAACGCCTTCAATCAAATGTCCCAACTTCAACAAATGCAACAATACCAAGCATTCCAACAATTCATGCAACGCGGCTCGCTTCAACTTGATCAATTCCAATCGCAACCGCCAACTTCCCAACCACAACCCTCGGTTCACCTTGACGATGATGATGAAGTCGTCCCCGAATCGCCACCTAAAGAACTCAAGCGCAAAAAAAACAGGGGGAAGGGGAAGGCGGTTGAAACCGAACCCGACACCGAAAAAAAAAGTGGTTCGAGAGCAAAGGCGAGAGCGTGGACAAAAGTAGAGGAGGAGGCGCTAGCTATTGCGTTTCTTAAGGTCTCAGATTGCCCGATTGTCGGTATGAACCAAAGTTAATTTTTTTATATAAATTTTAAAAGAATTATTTCTTAGTTTTACTAATCCATTTTTTTTAATTTTAGGGAACAATCAAACGGGTAATGGTTTTTGGAAAAAATGTACGGAAAGATTTAATAACCTTATGGGGGAAGGCCCCTACCGTGATCTCGAATCCGTATCGGGCAAGTGGCGGAAAATGAACAAGTGCGTGAATGATTTTATCGGGATTTATAACCCACTTTACATCTATCGTCCTAGTGGGAGTAGCGACGAGGACGTTCTTAACCTTGCGATTGCTAAATGGGAAACAAAAAATCCGTCTTTCCCGCACCTCCGAGCATGGAACGTTTTAAAGAAAGACCCTAAATGGGCGCCGATTCCAAATGAGGTCGCAACCGCCAAACGGACTAAAACTTCCGAGTCCGGAAGTTATAGCGCGGGAGGCTCCACCGCTCGTTGTCAAATCGACATAAACGACGATCCGGAATATGAAGAACAAGAATATTACGAACCGGAACGTCCCGACGGAATGGACAAAGCAAAAAAAGAGGCGGCCGCAAAGCGCAAAGGGGCCGGCTCGAGTGGAGGGGGCGGCTCGGGTGGAGGTGGCGGCTCGAAGGCGTCTTCTAAAATGGACGACTTAATTTCCCAATTCCGTTCGTTCCAAGAATTTGCGGCCGAAAAATATAGTCACAAGAAAAACGTGTCGGCCGACTATGCTCGAGCGGAGGATTTTAGGATAATGAGGTTGGATCTCGACTCGGTTCCGGAGGAGGAACGAGAGGTGTATCGAAGGATGAAGGAAGAGGTGAAGAAAAAGTGGACGTCGTAGGTTTTTTTTCATTTTTAGGAAATGTAATTTTTTATTTTTTAGGAAATGTAATTTTTTTTTTTAGGAAATGTAATTTTTTTTTTTTTTAGGAAATGTAATTTTTTTTATGTTATGAAATGAAATTATTTATGTTGTTTTATGTTGTATTTTTTAATTTTTATAAAGTTTTTATTAACTTTTTAAATTAAAGCTTAGGAAATTATAAAATAATAAGGTGGGGCCCCATCCTCCATCCCCTTCAATTATCAATTTGGCCCATCCCCCACGAGCCGCCTACGTGGCGTCTACGTGGAGGCTCATCCCCGTGGGGATGGGCCAAACCACTCCTTCTAGTCTTATCTATATAGCTGTTACCTTTCCCTTTTTAGCAGTAAATTCCCGCCCAGCTTTTGTCCAAAATGCCCCTATCCTTACCCAACAAGGGTATTTTCGTCTCATTCTTCCCAAAAAGCTGCAAATGGGCTGTTATGTATTTTGTCCTTTTATCGATTTTTTTTTTCTTGTTTTCTAAACGTTTTTTTGGTAAGATCGGTTTTGTCTACGTTTAAATCTTGTTAATACTATGGCCCCGTCTGTTCTCACGTCCTCTCGGCTTTTTGGACACCTCCATATGATTATAAACTATATGGGGTTTGCAAACCCATCATCACAGAATAAATTAAAAAAAAAATTGAAAATTGACTTTCATTAAAACACCAAACAAAGGCCAACTATTACCAAGACCGAAATAGCAAGCCGAAATCCACAATAAAGAAAATTACATCAAATCAAAAGAACACCACCGTTCCCAATCGACTACTCCTCCTTTAAACCTATATTTATACCACAAAAACCCCTAATGTCTTGATGTCCGCGATCATCTCCACTACATTCGGTTCCTTACTCGAAAAAACTTTTTCATTCCTCGCCCTCCACATCCGCCAACACGCAATTATAATAATCCCATGAAGCACCATTTTCTTATTCCCCGACATGCCACAGTGGTCGTGCATTTCCACCAAGTCATTAACATGAAACACAAACATCCCTGGAATCCTGCACCATCTAGATACCCCTTTCCAAATTCCCGCTGAAATGCGACAACCTGTAAGAATAAGCTCAACCGTTTCATCATTGCTCTCGCACCACACACATAAATGATTATCCATCGTGATATTTCGTCTCATCAGGGCCATCTTAGTGGGAAGACGATCCAGAAAAGTTCGCCACATGAAGATGTTACACTTAATAGGAACCCATTTACTCTAACTAAAACCAAAACGAACGTCACTGGTCTCCGTTCCCCGCAGCCATTTTTTGACCGCTGCGACAGTGAAGCCATCTTCCTTACCATCGCTCCAAACCCAAGCATCTTGAGTATCTCCTATCCGAACCTGTTGTAATAATACCTCCAAGTGATGTTTATTGTTTACCTCCTCCACAGTAGTAGGTGACCGACTCCATTCCCATGAAAAAACCCGAGTAGTCCTCTGTAAAGTCAGACGTCCAGAAACAAGAACCCGTTTATTCCTTTCTAGAGTGAATAAGTTCGGGAATTTATCCTTTAAACGCTCCTTACATAACCACGTATCTAACCAGAATAAATTAATTAAGTTATCCTAATTGATAAAGTTTAAAAAAGGAAATGAATCAGTGAATTTGGTTAGAATATTTACATTTCAAAAAAGGAATTAGCATGCTAAGAAACAAAATTAGCATGCTAAAGATCTCAAACAATGCAATTAGAAACCTAATGTTATGCACCATTAGTAGGTTTGTTTCAATATTCTCTCTTTTTGATCTTTATATGCATATACATATTAGATCATTTCATAACTTACGCATATCATGAAAGTTTAGAAGGCCATCGTAATCATAGTAATGTGGGTTTTGTATCATCTAAAGTCACCATTGCAACAACGTGTATACTTAGTTACACGAAAAAATAAATGGACATGTGAAAAAAAGTGTCTCGGTCTATTCCAACACTCCTTTTGGTTGTTTTGACATTCACACACGTTGGGCTTATTTCCACACCCCATATGTGCTGCTCTTTGGCCAAAGCTCAGCATATAGGTTTCCACACCCCCTATACGCTGTGCTTTGGTCAAAGCGCAACATATAGGTACGAGGTCAATGAGACAAAGACTGACACCTATATGTTGCGCTTTGACCAAAGCTCATCGTATACGGGGGGGGGGGGGGGGGGGTTGTGGAAATAAGCCAAGTGTGTGTGAATATTATAGTCCAATAATATAACATGTTTTTAAAACCATAAAATAGAGTAAGGTATTTATAATTTCTCTATCATGTTTTATTGGATTTTTATGATTTATCAGTAATACGTATTTTTAGTTGATAACTAATATAAACTAGATTTGTTGACGTCGCGCGTTGTGGCGAAACAGAGTAATGATAATGTAAAACAAACATTATTTGAAAAATGAAGCATGTTATTTAGAAAGCCAAACCGTTAGAATCGATTTAATTTACCATCATACCGTTTTACGACACCAAATAAATAGTCTATTTTGAATACAACTTCGTTTTAACAAAACTTGGAATATTGAGAGTAAAAAACTTAAACACAACCACGTACTTAAGTTCTTAGAAAAAAAAAACGAACTTAAGTTATTAGAGAAATTTCAAATTATGTGATAAAGGAAATATGATTTAAAAAATAAAAAAGAATTATTAAAAACAAAAAAATGATTAAAAATATGGTTTTAAAAAAGTAAAAAAATAATAAAAAAATATGTTAAAACTTAAAAGTAAATATAATAACAAACTATTATAAGTTACTATTCATGATCGTTCTATAATATATATATATATAATATAACTAGTGTCGACAAACTTTCGATTAGTATCAATTCAGTTCATTATAGTATCGGTGTGATACTAGAACTCGACATAGCAATCAAGACGTGTTTTACATTTATTGAAAACCATAAAACAAATACGTGTACAGGTACCCAAGGATTTTAATATTTTGCCCATTAGGGAGGAAGCACACTCAAGGGTAGTATCCATGCCCCAACCAACCAAATGTCGGCATGTCAATTTTCTTTCAAAGTACCAATTTGTCATAAAACATTGGTGGCGCCTACCCATGCTATAAACTATTTTTTTTAATTTAAAAAATCAAATGCTAGATAATAATTAAACTTCATTGAAAAAAAAAAATACATAATTCAAAGTAAACTAATAAAATAGACAATTGAAAAACACTAAAAAAACAAACTACTCCTCGCTTTCCTCCTCAAGGTACGCTAGATTTTGAGCTAGAAGACGGACCACAAGATCATTTCTAAGTCGAAATTGCGTATCTTGATCCATCAACTCACGAAGAATTGTATCGTCAAAAACAGGTTCGACGATTGGATCCTTGATGTGGGCCAGTGAGAACGCATGTATATCGTCCTTTAAGATCATATTGTGTAGTATCATGCACGTATACGCACGCTAATAATCTTGTCCACCGTCATAGCATGCATGGGTCTCCTAAATGTGCATCATTTTCCATTTAGGACACCAAAAACACGTTTCATGTCTTTTCTTGCCCCTTCTTGCAATTTCTTGAACTTCTTATCATTTGGATCGACAGGAAATGGATACGTTTTCACAAAACCAAGTTGGGTAGATCCCATCGGTTAAATAGTATCCACGTTTGTATGTATGTCCATTCACTTGAAATGGACACTTAAGTGCGGTTCCATCTCGTTTAGCGAAATATATTGGAGATTATTGGAGCACATTGATGTCGTTTAGTGAATCAGGCAGACCACAATATGCATGCCAAAACCAAAAATATTGTGACGTTACAGCTTCGACATTGTCCGTTGCGTAATCGTGATCAACTCTCAATACTGGCCTCGTAATTCAATTGGACACATCCTCCACACAAGATACGTACACTCAATGCTACCTAACATCCTTGGAATGTGGTGTTTCTCCTCGTGGTTTTTGTACAAATTCGTTACGTTGGTGCTTGTCAGCCTACGCAAGAACTCTTCAATGTACAAGTGACATGGGAGCTGAATGGTAGTGATGATGTGAGTAGGAATCGTGCAGTTGTTCGCTCCAACTCTCAATCTAGTGATGTTGGTCCGAATTGCATCTGCAGAAGGACATACATAATCCAAAATATATTGTTCTGCCGCCATTCCTAAGTGAAGTCTAGTTCACTAACAAATACTAAGGCAAACGAAAGAAAGCAGAAAACAAACAAACAAAGCAAAAGTAAACTAAAACTAAACCTAACTAATGGATAAACTGCTACTAATAAGATAGATATGCAATATTGATGTGTCCCCACAACGGCACTAAAAACTTGACGTGCTTAGATAGTAACATATAAATTAACACAGAACACAGCCGAGCCGAGTTTTAAGGATAAACACACTGAAACTAACTACACACGTTCTAGAAAAGCATACCTATCAATATATAGTATAGCCTAGGTAAGTACCCAAGTATCAATCCGTGGACACTAAGATCTATTAACCTATCTCTTTCCTAATATCTAACCTAAGTAACCTTCAATAATAAAAAAAACACTAAACAACCTATTTAATTAAGTTTAGAAAAAAACAATGATAAGAAAATAGCCAATTAGGTTTAGAATCATCTTATTAGTTTTGCAAAACAATTGATTATGGTTCTTTTAAAAAACCCATCATAGTTGACACTAGTAACCAGGCTATAGACACACCTAACTATCTGGTTCTAAGTAACTAAGACATTTATTCATCCCTTGTGGTCTAAGAGTCTCTTATATTGTTCTAGCAACCTAGATTACGAACCGAGCGAATTACCATCTAGACTACTCAATTTCAAGCAAACCCTTTATCTAGTTTCCAAACCCTTATAATCAGATTCTTCACGTAGGTGACCTATATGAATTACCAACATCCAAACAAGTTTGTCCTTTGTCTACTAAGCATCTAGCCCTAGACTAATGATCGGCATATAGCCTAAAGATAAACAAAGCAGATCTAACATGCATAACCTCGTAGAAAGACCTAAATCATCCACACAAACTCATTTAAACATCAATACTCAGCATATAGATTACAATATCACAAGTTCATAAGCAAACCTTACTAAAAACACACTTTCATAACAAAATCAACCAATTAAATGCAAAGTAACAAGAATCATCATACCCTAACTGGCTATGGCACTGTTAGCCACTCATAGTAACAAACGAAGCTAAATAATTCAATGAATACATGATAGAAATCAATAGGAAATGATAATACGAATGGTGCTAACTTAGTAAGGAACAATATCTTATCCTCCTGTACGTTCTTCTCCCTTGAATCTTCTCCCGAATCTCTGATTTTGAATCCTTGAACCTCAACAAACCTTTTTTTGCTTTTTTCCTTCTGGTTTCGTCTACTCTTAGGGTTTCAACGACATCTTATTCTTTATATATGACCCATGTACAATTCGGGTGGGTTACGACCTGTAAACAAGGACCCTGAGCAAGAGGAACACTGAGCTGCATGCTGAGATATCTGCTAAGGCTATTGCTGATCTCTAGACTCAGAATAAAACCTTGAGCAAGACGAACACTGAGCTGCAGGCTCAGGTTGAAGAGGCGCGGTCACACGCAAGCGTGTTGAGCAAAGACAGGTGCGTACCACTGCTACTTGCCTTAAACAAGATATTGAAATACAAAAGCTAACTGCCCAATTATGTACGCATGAGGAGTTAAGGCAGCAGGTTGTCTCTAAAGATAGAGACTTGGCTGGCAAGGACGCTGAAATTACTGAGTTAAATCGTCGCTTACGCGAGTCCCAAGAACAAACTGAATATTTGGAAATTGGCGTGGCGACCGAGAAGGTGTGGGTGGATACTACTGTTGAAGCTCGTGACGTAGCTTAGTCCGCCTTGGACATCGCACAAGATAACTATGAGGAGATACAAGCGACTATGGAGCCCTTGATAGACAATTTCGTCTGGTTGCAACAGCATGGAATTGTACATGTGAAGTATCTTTTCACTTTTTTGCCTTGCTTAATACTTCATTACTTGTGTTAAGCAATTTTTCATGTTGTAGATTACTAACCCCGTGCTCAATTCAATCGAGCTTGATGAAACCGTGGCGGAGCAAACTGTTGTCGCGCTCGTCGTTGGTTATCGAGAGGGCTACAACGAATGTGCAGCACATGTGACGAGCACCTTGAATGTTGATTGGGACAATAAACATTGCACAACCATCAAAGAGGCCAAAAAAATCTATACTGCAGCACAGGAAAAATATAACCACATTTACCTACACATAATGGAATTGGTTTCTGAGGCACTTCAGCATGATGATTACGTTGAGCGCTTGAAATATATATTCGAGGTGCCTAAATTCCAAGAAGTCGATGATGAAGACGCGGAAAATGAAGACGATGATGTTGGCGCGCCCTGAGAGCAATTTAATCTATAGGTTGTAAAAAGGCGTTTATGCCTTATAGTTTGTTTGATTTTGTTTAACTCAAAACAAAGCATTTTGTGTATGTAACCTTTATGTTGCACGTTGCGTTGTTATTTTGAATATGACTCCTTTTGAAAATTAACTTGTTACAATACTTGCATGTGTTAGAAACTTTGTTTAGCTAGCGCGAATAAGTGTAAGTGTGACTCATGTGCGAACGACGAGTGATCCAACTCTGCGCTGATAATAGCATGAGTCTTAGAGATCACGCAGTTCATGAGCTCGTAATTTAGCTTTACTATTTTTGCGCGAACTCAAAGTGATATATGCATTTGTAAACAACACTTCTTGGACTAATATAAGGAATAACAAGGAAAAATAATGTAAACAACGTTTGTATTAATAAACTTTGTAACAACCCTCAAAATAAAACCGACACCCTCATAATATTTCCGAGACACTAGTATATGTTAAAATGTCCCAATATGTCTTTAAATACATCCCGTATGTGAAAACCGAGCCCGAAATACAGTATATCATTAAAAATAAAATATAAATCTGATTTTTAAGCTGAGGCGGGCCGCGTTGACCCACCCCAACACTCACACGGGCGGTATCAAGGCTGAAACTTGATTCCGGTAGAATTTTAAGTTAGGGCGGGCCGCGTAAGCTCACCTTAACTCTTACGCAGGCCGCGTGAGATCAACAACACGGCAACACCCCAGGCCGACACGTGTCATCATCATGTCAAGTCTATACGCTGATCCGAACGAGCTACACGTTGACCCGGAGTCAACGCGGGCCGCGTAAGCCCCGTTTATCTTCTACGCAGGCCGCGTGAGAGTCCAGTTCAGCAACTATATAAAGGAGGCCTCAGGCTTCAATTCAGTTCGTTCATTTTTCATTTCTCAATCACAATTTCTGGATATTAGGCATAGAAAGCTGGTATTATACCCCCTAATTAGCGAGGTTCTGCTCCGTTGTAAGTATTATAACCCCAGTTTCGTAATAGATACGTTGCCCGATTGATTTAGGGTTCTGTAACAACTGTCGTGGTTCTGCCCGACGTAGTTGTTGGAATGTCGTCTCAGGGAGGGTATCATTAATATTTTCAAAGGGTTATGATACTAACCTATGTACATTTGTGTAAATTATAGATTAATCCCATGAAACCCTTACGCGAAATCTAATATAGCAATGTGAGTTTATCCTCTTTTTGTTAATCTTTTTGTAATATTTTACAAAACCTTAAATGTTTTACAATACTATTAAGTGGTGATTGAGTCTTTGTAGTTCTTCAATTACTACCGGTATTATGGGGTTTTGTATACACTACTTGATAATCTTCATAATTGGACAATGGGTTAGCCAATGTGTGATATGACCATAGCCATAGATCCGGTCGAGTGGCAAGTACTGAATGAGTAATTGTGTAGAAATAAACAATGTGATCGCTCTCAATACTGTTTTAATTGATAAAATGTTTCTTGATTAAACTGGGATTCACTCACCAGTATTTCCCACTGACAAATGTTTTTAAAACGCGTTTCAGGTAACACAATGTGACAGCCAATTAGTAAAAAGCCAGCTGGAGAGCACTGAAGGCTTGGGAAAAATGTGGCTATAAAAGTTACCTAAAAGACGATGTTTTAAATTCAATAAAATAGGGTTTATCCCTATAAACGTATTGTAATAAGAAACTTGGGTTTTACCCATGTGATTATTAATAAGAAATATGGTGGTTTTACTCTGATAAACATTTCCTAACTACGGTCCTGATGTAATTTCCACTGCCAAATTAACCAGCTGATACCACCGAAATTCTGAGTTCGTGTCCGCCCGTTCCCGGGACAGTTAAGGGATCGGGGGTTGCGACAGAATGTGGTATCAGAGCCTAGCCACTGGCCTAAGCCAAAGAAGTGTTCTGCTGACACTTAAAATCTAAATTTTTGTGTTAGGAAATAATTTATGTGATTTTGTGTTTTGTGTTATTTGACTATTTGTTAGTTTACAGTATGAGCGATAAAGGACCCTCAGACATGTGTCGTCAGTTGTCTGATTCACCTAGGAGTGAAGGTACCTCTTCACAGCCTGCCCTTTCTGGGTATTCTGCTGATCAGGAAGAAGGAATGTTTGCCTTTAAAGCTCAGTCGGAGGAGCCATTCCCTCATAAAAAGAGAGGATGGTTCAGTAAGGAAGCGTTTGCACGTAGGAAAAGAATGCGGAAGTTGCAACAGCAAAGAGCCTTAGCAGCCGTTAAGCGAGAGACAGATGCCCATACACAGGATATGCTTAATAGAAGCCTAGCTAATTTTCATATCCTAGCTACAACTGCTGCTGACCCAAGTCTGGAGCAAATAATAGCACCCCAACCACAATTGCAAATCCCTGACCAACCGATGGAGATAGAAAACCCTGAAAACCAAGTAGAGATGCATGACTTCAATCCAGAAGAAATCCCTATGGTACCAGCACCTAACCCCCTAGACCCAAATTACGACCCCTGGTGGGACGATAATAGGGATTTTGTGCAACGTTACCCGATACATGAAGAGACACCTATGCAGAACATAGAAGCCTACCCAGGTATGGACCCTTTAGATCCCTATTACCAAGATGATTATATTAGGGAGATCTTAGAAGATCCTTACCGATTTCAGGAACTTTCACCCCCATATCAGGAACCAGTACCCCAGATTCCAAACCCAGTCCTAGAACCTGTACCCCCAATGAGTGCAGAAAACGTGCAAGAACTTAGGACATTTGGTGAGAAAATTTAGAAAGCAGTGAGAGAATGAGACAGGTGGGAGAGCGACTCGTATGGAAATACGATGAGCGCAATATGGATTTTTGGATGAATCCATATCCGTGAATGTGATGGTAAAACAGTAATAGTAATAATAATATAATAAATAATAAAATAAAATATGTGTGTACGGATGCCTATTACTATTAGTGTAATTCTATTTCAGTTGATATTGTAATTTTATTTCAGTACTGGTGTGTAATAGATGCATAATAGTATATGAATAGAGTAAAGTCGCAATGATCGACGCTTTTGGCTAAATGTGTGTCATATGATTGACTATATTTTGTGATATTAATGCGGAATAAATGTTTAAAATTCAGATGGCCGACGAAGGAAATCAAGGAAATCTGAATAATGATAACCAGAGTAACATTAACGTGGTTAATGAGAATCCAAGCATCAATAACAATGGAAACCAAATGGATAATAGTGTCGTTCAACATATAGTGGCACAAGGAATCATAGATGCAATGCCATTTATTATTCAAACGATTCAAGAAGCGAATAATAAAAGTAAGCATAGTAGTAAGCGACCAATCAAACCGGAAAACAGCGTGAACAATGGACCCGTACTTCAAATGTCCATTCCCAAAAGAAGAAGGACCATGCCTAATGGCTATTCTTATAAAGAATTCTGGTCTTGTAAACCAATGGAATTCTCGGGCAACGAAGGGGCCATTGCAACTCTACGCTGGATAGATAAAACTGAGGCAGTCTTAAGAATAAGCAAGTGTGCTGAAGAAGATAAGATACTGTTTGCTTCTAATCTGTTTAAGTATTCAGCACTAGAATGGTGGAACACTATCCTCCAATCAAGAGGAAGTGATAGAACTTACAAAATAGAATAGGAAGAATTTAAGAACAAGGTAGAAAGGAAATTATGCCCACCCAATGAAAAGGAACAGATAGCAAACAAATTCCTAAACCTTAGGATGACCGGGGTAGATAGTAAGGGCTATACTACCACATTCTTTGAATATGCTAGAATAGTGCCAACCCTTGCTTCACCAGAACCAGTGTTAATCTCCCGTTATATTTGGGGATTAATTGGAGAGATTAGACACGTAGTCAAGGTAGCTAGACCTTAAACTGTAACACCTGTGCCTTCACGGCCATCAAACAAATACCAAACCAATGAAATATTATATTTAATACTTGGGATTTGTAAAAATATGTGTATCATTTGCACATATCAATTTTTGTTCAAATTCCAAACTCTAAATCGCTTTCTGGAAGGTTATACGCGCACCGATGCGTAAATATAACCAGTTTAATGCAACAAACACTCCGGAATAGTGACATAGGCTTAACATACCTTAAATAACCTTTACATAACTTAGAAATAAGTTTTGAAGGCTTTGGTATGGCAAAAACAAGCTAATTCGCTTACAGGGACTAAATATGACAAACTGCGAAAGTATGCCAATTTGAACTGTAACAGACATTCCGGGACATGACCATAAGTTAAACACACCTTAAATATCCTTTATATAGCTTAGAAATAGGCTTTGAGGGGTTCGGTGTGCTAAAATAAACTTTTGGGTCATTCAGGGACTAAAGGTGTCAAAAAGTGCACAAGTTTGCACTTTTGCGCATAACTTACGTTCTGAATACATCCGGACATCCAAAAATTTGTGTAAGCACTATAATATTTTATTTTAGTGTTTGGCATAAGAAAAATCCATTCGTCACGTCATTTGGATCGTTTTTCGCGCTTATGCGCATTCCGTCGTAATTAAGCGAACATCGCGTCCGTACGGCCAAACGAACCAACCTCCGGCATATTTTTGAGCATGTTTTGAGTTCCCTATACTTTAACTTCATTTTAGAGCCTTAAAATGAGGTTAACGGGGTTCAAACGCATCGAAAAAGGCCTTAAAACACCACAGGGACCAAAACTGTCAATTTTGAAACTTTTCTGAAGCTGGTGCATGGTGGCGTAGCGCGACTGCATAGGGCCTTTACCGTCGCGCTACGCGAGCTCCTTATCTAGACAGAAACATTAGTTTTGCACTTTCGGGACCAGATTCGATGTATAAACAGCTGTTTAATTCACAACCACACATTCTAACATGCTTAGTCAGCTGATAAGGATGGAATTTAGGCACCATAACTTTCCGACACTTGTACGGATACGATTAAGGCACGATATTCGACAAGCGATCTTAACGGTTCGGGTATTCCTATAAATACCCATCCACCCCCATTGCTAAAATCACTAGAATCTTGATCTTAGGAACTCTAAGTTGAAACCATTGTTTCATACCTGAGATTCTTGGATCGAGATTAGCATTCGGGGACCCTTCGTAAGTATTCTTTCGTTCTTTTCCTTATTTTATTGCTTTTCGAGTCAGAAAGTCAAACTTTATTTGACTTTCAGCGTTGACCAGTAATGGTCAATGCGAAGTTCGTTTGAACTTCGCAACGTGAGTGTAATCACGTTGGTCATAGTCCCTTGGGACTATGCCCACTGATTACCACGTTGTCTAGGGTCGTAGGGTAGGCGATCTAATAAATCGCCTATACCTTCGAACCCGACCCAGTTTGGTCGATCATTAGGATCCGACCAAATACATTAGGTGACCCTAGTATAGGGCATAACCTTCCGAGGTTATACCCTATGGTCACATCGTTTAAGTAGTTGTATGATAGGTAGTTTATATGCCTTAGGTAAATTACCAGAATACCCTTTTCATGTATAATTGGTAATTAAGCATATGTAACCTAAACTTTTGTCACATAACTGATTATGTAACATGTTTAGGCATATAACACTTGTCATAGGACTAGTTAGGCGGTCCGAACGCGTTTCACGCGAACGACGCGTTAAAGTAGCATAAGCTACCTAAACGGGTCGTAATGGGTCGTAAACAATTATGTTAGGTTTCATTTAGTATGTAGGCTTTGTTAAACCAAATGACACGAGTCTCTACACTCGTTCGGTTTACAAACCCTAATGCTACCCGATCTTCCGATCTAGGTCCGGTTTATTAACATAGTTACCTATATTAGGTGCCGTTTGATATCCGCGATCTCTAGCATTGTTTGGTTGTTATTCAAGGACTACTGAGCAATCTCAAGTGAGTACATAGACCCCTCTTTTACTGTTTTCCAAACTGTTTTGGGGTGGAACACATGTGCCTACTTGTTACTTTCATGCTTTCCATGTTTTCACATCATATACTTGCTATGTTTATTAGTACATTTATAGTACATGATTTCATCGTTTTACATTACATTTTATGCTATGTATGTCCATTTAGTTCATACTTAGTACATCATTTCACATCACATCACATGCTATGTATGTTCATTTATTGCATACTTAGTACATCGTTTTCATCACATGCTTACATTTTGTTATGACATTTGGGTTGTTTACAATGGAACAATACATTCATTAACATTAGCTACGCCGTTCGTTAGTAGGAAGTGGTACCATAGGAATTGACAACTCCCGTTCCGGACATCCCAGGGAAAGGGGATGAAAGGAATGACCGAATTCGATATACATAAGCACAGATAGACCTTTAAGTGGTTTAAGGGTTTATCGCCTCAGTCTCAAGGCTTGGATGTATGCATTATAACAATACCGTATAGATGTTCGTATCAGTATAGCATGCATTTACACATTACATGATTTACATTGATCATGCATTTACACATTACATGATTTACATTGATCATGCATTTACACAAAACATAACGTTGATTTAAACCAAGTTTTACTTCAATACTTTGTTTTTGTGCATTTCACCTATGGTTTAGTTGATGCGTTTTCACTAGCCATACATATCATTTAGGTTACACATTACATGATTTACATTGATCATGCATTTACACATTACATGATTTACATTGATCATGCATTTACACAAACCATAGCTTTGATTTAAACCAAGTTTTACTTCAATACTATGTTCTTGTGCATATGGTTTAGTGATATTTATCACTAGCCATACAGATCAGTTTGGTTACACATTACATGATTTACATTGATCATGCATTTACACATTACATGATTTACATTGATCATGCATTTACACATTACATGATTTACATTGATCATGCATTTACACAAAACATAACGTTGATTTAAACCAAGTTTTACTTCAATATTTTGTTTTTGTGCATTTCACCTATGGTTTAGTTGATGCGTTTTCACTAGCCATACATATCATTTAGGTTACACATTACATGATTTACATTGATCATGCATTTACACATTACATGATTTACATTGATCATGCATTTACACAAAACATAACGTTGATTTAAACCAAGTTTTACTTCAATACTTTGTTTTTGTGCATTTCACCTATGGTTTAGTTGATGCGTTTTCACTAGCCATACATATCATTTAGGTTGCACATTACATGATTTACATTGATCATGCATTTTGACATATTATTCAATACATTTGACAAATTCATTTATACATGGACAATTTACATTGGTAGTTTGTTTGGGTAAGTGATTTAAGTAACGAGGCGTGTGTAATATGATACAAGCATGGTGGATACGCCGTTGGTACTTCCTATATATAAGTGTTTGTATGATATTACATATTGTAGCGTTATTTGAATCATTTCAATTTGAGACATAGAACATTTTATACAAATAACATATTTTTCACAAGACATTGATTTACAAACAACTTAACTTATACAAACTCATTTTTTTACATGGTTATTCATTTAACCATGCATTATTTTCTTATTTATACATATCATCTGAACTTATTGTTTTTCAAATGATTTACAAAGACAAAGCAAATTACAAGGTTCATGACTAAACATTTTTCTCAAACATAAGTCATGAAACCTATTTTCACAAAACCTATGTATCTCACAGGCATTTTTATGCTGACGTACCTATTTTCACATGTGTTTTTCAGGAGCTGTTGCATAAGACGATCAAGATACACATAGGCAGACTTGGGCTTTAGTGATAATAAAAGATGCAAGACTAGTTAATTATGTTGTATTTCCTTGTTTGTTAAGACATTGTAACACTTTTAATCAATAAATCGAAACTTAAATTTCTATGGTTGTGAAACATTAATTCTGTTACAACACTCCCCGATGTTTCCGCCACGTTTTGTATGTTCTACGTGGTCGGGGTGTGACACAAACCATAGAAGAAGCTGTAGAACTCGCAAATACCTTGACAGATGAATTAGTCCGTACCCGAGAAGAGGATCAAAGGATGAACCTAACCCAGAAGTTGACACAAGAATTTCGTTCTGGAAATTTTAACCGTGGGAGAAATATAGGTTCTACTTCTACACCTTACTGTAGAAATTGCAAAAGAAAGCATTCAGGAAGATGCTCCCTATACTGTAACTTTTGCAAAATATCAGGACACAAGGAAGAAAACTGCAGGAAGAAAGATAACAACAGGATATGTTACAACTGCGGAGAACAAGGTCATATCAAGCCTAATTGTCCGAAATTAGCTCCAGCTGCAAACAACAAAAATACCAAAAATGCTAGAGCAATTGTTCTGACCGCAGATAAAGCCAAGATGATTCCAGATGTCATAGCTGGTACGTTTTTAGTTAATGATATTTTTGCTAAAGTATTATTTGACTCTGGTGCGAACCAAAGTTTTATTAATACATCATTTTGCAAATTTCTAAATCAATCATTAACTAAACTACCACAAGAATGTTTAGTAGAGACAGCTAATGGAGAAACCGTTAGAATTTCTGAAATCTTGCAGGGAGCAAGAATAGAAATTTTAAATCAGAAATTTATTACAAATCTTTATCCCATGAATCTGGCAGGATTTGATGTTGTATTAGGAATGGATTGGTTAATAGCCAATAAAGCCAGTATTTTATGTGATCAAAAGTCAATTCAAGTAAATTCACCAAAAGGTAAAACGATCACAATTAAAGGAGATAAGCCATCTAGATCCACAAAATTTATCTCTGTAATGAAAACTGCAAGTTACATAAGAAAAGGATCATTAGTGTATTTGATTTCTATAATCACTAACACTAAAGGAAAGAATTTAGAAGATATTCCAGTAGTATCTCAGTTTTCAGATGTATTTCCAGAAGAATTGACAGGACAACCTCCAGATAGAGAAGTTGAATTCAGAATTCATTTAATACCATGAACAGCCCCAATTGCCAAAGCACCTTACCGTTTGGCACCCGCCGAAATGCAAGAATTAAAGAAACAATTAGACGAATTGTTGGAGAAAGGATTCATACAGCCGAGTTCGTCGCCATGGGGAACGCCGATTTTATTTGTTAAAAAGAAGGACGGATCAATGCGTATGTGCATTGATTACCGTGAATTAAACAAGGTCACGATTAAGAACCGGTACCCATTACCGAGAATCGATGATCTATTCGATCAACTGCAAGGAGCTCGATTTTTCTCTAAAATCGATTTAAGGTCAGGATATCATCAATTAAAGGTACAGGAAGAGGATATTCCTAAAACCGCATTCAGAACAAGGTATGGTCATTATGAATTTACTGTCATGCCATTTGGTTTAACCAATGCCCCAGCTGCATTTATGGACATGATGAACCGAATATGTAAGTCATATTTGGATAAATTCATAATTGTTTTTATAGATGATATTCTCATTTACTCTAAGAATAAGGAAGATCATGCAAAGCATTTGCACGCACTTTTAAGTTTATTAAGAAAAGGAAAAGCTTTATGCTAAATTTTCAAAGTGCGAATTTTGGTTAGAACAGGTACAATTCCTTGGACATTTAGTGAACCATGAAGGAATTCATGTAGATCCAACAAAGATCGAGGCAATTACTAAATGGAAAACCCCTGAGTCACCAACCGAGGTTAGAAGTTTCTTAGGATTGGCCGGTTATTATACAAGATTTATTCAAGATTTTTCTAGAATAGCCATTCCTTTAACTAAGTTAACCTGTAAATCTGTTAAGTTTGAATGAGGATTAAAACAAGAAGAAGCATTTAGAATCCTTAAGCATAAATTAACCCATGCACCCATATTAGCATTACCAGAAGGAACTGAAGACTTTGTAGTCTATTGTGACGCTTCTAAATTAGGTTATGGATGTGTATTGATGCAACGACAAAAGGTTATAGCTTACGCATCTAGACAACTTAAGAATCATGAAGAGAATTATTCAACCCATGATTTAGAGTTAGGAGCTATAATTTTTGCTCTTAAGATTTGGAGACATTACCTTTATGGTAGTAAGTTTATCATATTCACTGATCATAAGAGTTTAAGGTATGTTTTCAAGCAAAAGGAGTTGAATATGAGACAAAGACGCTGGATGGAGATGCTTAGTGATTATGATTGTGATATCCAGTATCATGAAGGAAAAGCAAATGTAGTGGCAGATGCTTTAAGCCGAAAGTATCATGAAAAGCCAAAAATGGTACGTTCTCTTAAATTAAATCTGCAAGTAGATTTAAATGATCAGATAAGAGAAGCACAAGAATCAGTAATCAAGGAAGATACTGAAAAATTAAAAGGTATGCTAAAAGAGTTAGAACAAGGAACATATGGAATTTGGAGATTCCACAAAGAAAGAATGTGGATACCTAAATTAGGAAACCTACGTCATCGTATATTAGAAGAAGCCCATAAGTCTAAGTATACGATGCATCCAAGAAATGATAAGATGTATCAAGATTTAAGAAAGAATTTCTGGTGGATAGGAATGAAAAAGGACATAGCAGCCTATGTTTCTAAATGTTTAACTTGTTCATAAGTTAAAGCTGAACACCAGAAGCCCTCAGGATTTCTACAACAATTAGAAATGCCAGTGTGGAAATGGGAATTAATAACAATGGACTTTGTTACTAAATTACCCAAAACAAAGAAAGGCAATGATACAATCTTGGTGATTGTAGATAGGCTAACTAAGTCAGCTCATTTCCTACCAATGAAAGAAACTTTCAGTATGGAACAGTTAGCTAAGTTGTATGTAAATGAAATTGTTTCTTTACATGGAATACCTTTATCAATTGTTTCTGATAGGGATAGTCGATTTACCTCTCATTTTTGGTCAAGTTTCCAAAAGGCAATGGGAACCAAGTTAAATCTAAGCACGGCTTATCATCCTCAAACGGATGGACAAAGCGAAAGAACAATTCAGACAATGGAGGATATGCTTAGAGCTTGTGTAATTGATTTTGGAGGTAATTGGGACGATCACTTACCTTTAATAGAATTTTCTTATAATAATAGTTATCACACAAGTATCAATGCTGCACCATTCGAAGCACTTTATGGACGTAAATGCCGAACCCCAGTCTGTTGGGCAGAAATTGGGGAAAAACAACTATCTGGACCTGAGATAGTACAAGTATCAATAATAGTCATCATCGTGTCAAGTCTATACGCTAATTCGGACGAGCTACACGTTGACCCGGAGTCAACGCGGGCCGCGTAAGCCCCGCTTATCTTCTACGCGGGCCGCGTGAGAGTCTAGTTCAGCAACTATATAAAGGAGGCCTCGGGCTTCAGTTCGTTCATTTTTCATTTCTCAATCACAATTTCTGAATATTAGGCATAGAAAGATGGTATTATACCCCCTAATTAGCGAGGTTCTGCTCCGTTGTAAGTATTATAACCCCAGTTTCATAATAGATACGCTGCCCGATTGATTTAGGGTTCCGTAACAACTGTCGTGGTTCTGCCCGACGTAGTTGTTGGAATGCCGTCTCGGGGAGGGTATCATTAATATTTTCAAAGGGTTATGATACTAACCTATGTACATTTGTGTAAATTATAGGTTAATACCAAGAAACCCTTACGCGAAATCTAAGATAGCAATGTGAGTTTATCCTCTTTTTGTTAATATTTTTGTAATATTTTACAAAACCTTAAATGTTTTACAATACGATTAAGCGGTGATTGAGTCTTTGTAGTTCTTTAATTACTGCCGGTATTACGGGGTTTTGTATACACTACTTGATAATCTTCACAATTGGACAATGGGTTAGCCAATGTGTGACATGACCATAGCCATAGATCCGGTCGAGTGGCAAGTACTAAATGAGTAATTGTGTAGAAATAAACAATGTGATCGCTCTCAATACTGTTTTAATTGATAAAATGTTTCTTGATTAAACTGGGATTCACTCACCAGTATTTCCCATTGACAAATGTTTTTAAAACGCGTTTCAGGTAACACAATGTGACAGCCAATTAGTAAAAAGCCAGCTGGAGAGCACTGAATGCTTGGGAAAAATGTGGCTATAAAAGTTACCTAAAAGACGATGTTTTAAATTCAATAAAATAGGGTTTATCCCTATAAACGTATTGTAATAAGAAACTTGGGTTTTACCCATGCGATTATTAAATAAGAAATATGGTGGTTTTACTCTGATAAACATTTCCTAACTACGGTCCTGATGTAATTTCTGCTGCCAAATTAACCAGCTGATACCACCGAAATTCTGAGTTCGCGTCCGCCCGTTCCCGGGACAGATAAGGGATCGGGGGTTGCGACAAACTTGTCAGGCGCGAAGCCATCGTTTACAAAGGTTGTTTCTTACATATAACATTTTCTCAGTCGTTGTGCATTCAAAGCGTGTGGGACAATGTGACCGTCTAAAGTACGTAATTTGTACGCGCCTTTTCCTAGGAACTCATGTATGATGTAGAGACCTTCCCATTTAGGCGCGAGTTTTCTAGGCGCTCGGCATTAGAGGCCTCATTGTCTCGTGATGTGACGAAAAATGTCCTTTAAAGGGCATTAACCATTAGTAATAGTCTAAACATATCAATTTACTTTTTTTAACAGCAAATTTCTCTTGTTCCTGTCGTATGTGGGACTTGAACCCAAGACCTCCCCCTCCCAAGGTGTTTAAAGGTATTAGTAATAGTCTAAACATTTCAATTTACTATTAGAATAGTTATATTATGCACATATTTTAGGATAGATTATGTATCTTTATTGTGTTGATTATCTCCTTGTATATTGTATATTCTCTCCCTATTTAAAGGGTTCTTATGAATGAGATGAGACACGAACTATTCTTGAAACATAACAATCTTTATGGTATCAGATCCTTGCTCTGCAAAACCCTAGCCGCCTCTTGTTTCTTTTTTTTTTCTTCCCTGGTTCGCCATCTCTGTTTCGACAGCCATGGGCGACAATCAAACACCCGAAAAACAAACATCAGGCGACAAGCAAACACCCAAGCACACCCTTTTTCACCCGGCCTACACCGTCACTAACATTCAAAACAAGATCCGTACTCTCGATGGCACGTCCGTAACATATTCCTCATGGGTGAAATTATTCAAGTCGCATGCCAAAGCCTACAAGGTTTTGGACCATATTGATGATACAGATCCTCCCGAGGAATCTGATGAACGTCATGCAGCATGGCCCAAGATCGATGCTCTCATTCTTCAGTGGATATATGCCACGTTATCGGATGCACTCATGGTTCACGTGTCACACCCCAACCGATGGCGGAAACATCGGGGCATGGCACTTTGCGAAACAGATTGTCCAGAAGTTTCCATAACAATTATCATTACCAAATAATTTAAAGTAACATGTCCCATACCATGTCTTAAAAGGCAAACAAATTATTACAGACAAATCTCGTCAAGTAGTTCTGTTCCGACAACTCAGATTTATACATAGATAGTTTATTTATTGGTTTCTAGGACTTCGTCCCTAGCCTCAATTTCATCACCGCAAAGAAAAGCAATTAAGCATCCTAAGCACCTGCCACATACGTTAAAGTAACAGTCAATACACATAGTGTAAAGGTGAGCATACAAGTTTGATAATAGCATATAGAGTTCGAAATAGTTTACGCATAACCAGCACGTACACAGAGTGAAATGAGGCATGTTAGTTATCGACATGAACCTATCGATACCAATGACTGCGGGTTGACTGCCCAAGGCAGTTCGCGATACATTCTCACCACTGTGAGCCATGTAGGTAATTGTCCTTAACAACCCCCGAGTGAACGGGTGCTGAGTCCAAACTAATAGTACTACCGTTGCTAAGGCAGGTAGACAGCATTCCATGTGTAAACATAACAAACAAGCATTCATTAAGTCACGTATAACATGCGGTAACGGTTAGCGTTTAAAGTATAGCGTAGTGTGTTCGATGTGATTTAGTATAAGTAATGTATGTAACACCCAAAAGTGCATAAAGCAAAAAGGGATCGAGTATACTCACAACGATTGATGGATTGAAGGGAGCGCTAGAGAGTAGGGTTAGCCTGAATAGATTGATAGCATAACGATAATTGAGTCGGGTACAAGTAAAACGATACCGGTATCATTTTACGCGTCACTTATCGTTATGCTATCAATCTATTCAGGCTAACCCTACTCTCTAGCGCTCCCTTCAATCCATCAATCGCTGTGAGTATACTCGATCCCTTTTTGCTTTATGCACTTTTAGGTGTTACATACGTTACTTATACTAAATCACATCGAACACACTACGCTGTACTTTAAACGCTAACCGTTACCACATGTTATACGTGACTTAATGAATGCTTGTTTGTTATGTTTACACATGGAATGCTGTCTACCTGCCTTAGCAACGGTAGTACTATTAGTTTGGACTCAACACCCGTTCACTCGGGGGTTGTTAAGGACAATTACCTACATGGCTCACAGTGGTGAGAATGTATCGCGAACTGCCTTGGGCAGTCAACCCGCAGTCATTGGTATCGATAGGTTCATGTCGATAAATAACATGCCTCATTTCACTATGTGTACGTGCTGGTTATGCGTAAACTATTTCGAACTCTATATGCTATTATCAAACTTGTATGCTCACCTTTACACTATGTGTATTGACTGTTACTTTAACGTATATGGCAGGTGCTTAGGATGCTTAATTGCTTTTCTTTGCGGTGATGAAATTGAGGCTAGGGACGGAGTCCTAGAAACCAATAAATAAACTATCTATGTATAAATCTGAGTTGTCGGAACAGAACTACTTGACTAGATTTGTCTGTAAGAATTTGTTTGCCTTTTAAGACATGGTATGGGACATGTTACTTTAAATTATTTGGTAATGATAATTGTTATGGAAACTTCTGGACAATCTGTTTCGCTCAGTGCCATGCCCCGATGTTTCCACCATCGGTTGGGGTGTGACATCGCGTTCTTGAAACATAGGCTACTGCTCGTTCCGCTTGGGTTAAACTCGAAAATATTTTTCTCAACAATAAAGGATCACGCGCTACAACCCTTGAACATGAGTTCACGAACTTAACCCTTAGTGCATGCTCATCTTTAGATGATTATTGTCAAAAGTTAAAGGAAATCGTTGATCAATTGGGCGATGTCGGTTTTCCCGTTAGAGAGGCTCGGCTAGTCATGCAATTGGTGCGTGGCCTTCCCACCGAGTATGAGGTTACTGCTGCTATCATCAACCAAGCTTCCCCCTCATGGGACGAGGCACACACTAGTTTACAGAAGGAACAACAACATCAACAGGCGCACTTAAACCAATCCCAATCGGTTCTTGTCTCCACACCCAACTCCAACCCGTTAACTCATGACACTAACCCCATTGAACCAACTCGCTACCCCTCTGAACTAAATCGCTACACTAATAACCCACCCAACACCTACGATCCTACCCGGAGTCGTGGTCGTGGCTATCGTGGCCGAGGACATGGCCGTAACACATGTAACCCAACCCAGCACCCTTGGTACCCACCACATACCAATACCTACAGCCCACACCATGCACCATTCAACCCCAATAACCCACCGGCCCAATACGGCAACTGGACCTATCCCCCTACACCTTATCCGTCCCAAGCTTGAGCCCCAACCCGTCCCCTGGTTCTGTTCCAGCAGCCTTACAACAAGGCCCACCTGGCCTATCAGCAAGCCCAGTTCCAGCCCAACATGCAGCCGCCGCAACATCCTGGTTACCCAGCCCAAGCTCCACAATCTGTCCAGTTCACTGATCCTAATGCTCTTAATGCTCTCAGTCCAACCGACCTGGGTACGGCTCTCTCCATGATACAAGTGCAAGAATTTCCGGATCACTCTTGGAACATGGACACCGGGGCGTCATCTCATATCACGGTTCACGCTAGTAAAATATCAACTCCCTTGTCTATTTCCTCTAGTACTATACTTGTTGGTAACGACCAAAAATTGCCAATTAACGTATCCGGTAACACCACCCACACCGTATCAAACAAAACTTACCAATTAAACAATGTTCTTCACTCACCCACCGTTATCAAAGATTTATTATCTGTCAGAAAATTTACTCGTGATAACCAAGTTAGTGTCGAATTTGATCCGTTTGGTTTTTCTTTGAAGGACCTCAAGACAGGCACCTTTCTTTCTCGCCATGATAGCACGGGGGACTTATATCCATTCAGGCCACCTTCGTTCGCTTTCGTTTCTACATCACCACCACTTCCTTGGCATAATCGTTTCGGTCATCCAGGAGCTACTATTTTAGATTTTCTTTCTCGTAACAAGTTTATTCAATGTAATAAAACTCATGGTTCTTTTGTTTGCTCATCTTGTCAAATTGCTAACAGTCATTGTTTGCCTTTTAATGATTCGATTTCTGTTAATTTTGCTCCTTTTGACATTATACACTGTGACCTTTGGACCTCTCCTATTTACAGCAAAACCGATTATAAATACTATATGGTCCTCATCGATAACTTTACGCAATATGTGTGGGTTTATCCCTTGAAATTTAAATCAGAGACTTTTGCAACCTTTGCCAAATTTCACAAACTTATTCACACACAATTTAACCGTTTAATTAAAACATTCCAATGTGAATTAGGTGGTGAGTTCAACAACCACAACTTTAAAACCTTTGCGTCTCATCATGGTATGGTCCTTCGGTTCTCATGCCATCAAACCTCACCACAAAATAGCAAAGCCGAAAGGATGCTTCGCCGTCTCAACAATATTATTCGGGCTCTTCTTTTCTAAGCCCAATTACCCCCACCTTTTGGGTCGAAGCCCTCTACCTCTCCGCGTACCTTCACAACATCTTGCCCACCGCCAAACTTCGCCACCTCACACCCGCATTTGCCCTCTACCAAAGTCACCCCACCTATGATCACCTACGCGTCTTTGGGTGCGCATGCTACCCCAAACACTTCCGCAACACAACCAAACAAACTTCTTCCTCAATCCTCCAATTGTATCTTCCTTGGTTACCCCTCAAATTTTCGGGGATACCAATGTCTTGACCCTGTCACAGGACGAGTTCATATATCTCGTCATGTTGTTTTCGACGAAACTGAATTTCCATAACCTAATCCCACTCCTCTACCCAGTTATCAATTTCTAAATGACGACCCGTACCATTCGGCCAAACTACTAATACCACATCCGACCCCATTAAGCCCGATACCCACTCCTTCCCCTCATCCATCACCGCCCACCTCTCCTGTGTCATCCCATGCACCGTATCCACCTCCTGTCCCCAACCAACATCCCGTCATCACTCGTGCTAAACTAGGTATCTCAAAGCCTAAGCCCAAAATTCAATCTCACTACCACTACTCCTACCTCCACCATCTCACCCCTCCACACTTCCTACCATAAAGCCTACTCGAATCCAAATTGGCTAAAGGATATGACCAATGAATTTAGTGCTTTGCAGGAAAACAAGACATGGGATTTGGCCCCTAAGCCAGTCGTGTAATGCCTCGCATTTTCACATTTCTAACTTTAAATTATATTTTATAACGCTTATGGAGTTGGGTTGCGAAACGGGTCTCGTAGGAGCTACGAGTCGTTCTAAATAAAGAAAGCAGGCTTGTGGGCCTTGGGCCCAAGCCCAAAGCCAACTATCTAACCCTAATATAAACAACGAGTGAAACCCTATCTCCCTTATTATCTTCGGCCGACACCATACATTTTTTTCCCTCTCATTTTGCCTTCAACATCATCTAAACCCTCACATAAATGCCAGAACCATATCTCTCTATCTCTCGATGATGCACAGAAGACACACACACGCCGCACACTCTCTGCTCTCCCTCTGAACTCCAGCGACCGGAGTAATTCTGGTCGGTCTGCCGGCAACCGAACACCACACCACTACAACCACTCGCACCCCTCTCTTACCTTTCACGCACAACCACCCTCATCTCCTTAAACCACCACACCAAACCCCCTCTTTAAGGGATTGAACGGCCGGCCACCACAAATTGGTGGTGGCACGCGACAGTCGAGAGCAAGAGAAAGAGACCGGGTAGGAGAGAGAGGCGCGGAGAGAGAGAAAGAGACGGCGGAGAACGACGACGGCAGTGGCGCCGTCGTCTGCGGCGGCGGCAGATTGGTTCTTGTTCGGGTTATTTAGATTCAGGCTTGGCTCAGTCCTAGTTCGGGTTATTTTGATTCAGTCGACTCAGCTCTAGTTCAAGTTACGTTCAGTCTCGGGTCATGGTCTTCTCGATTGAGGTACGAGTTTTGTTTCAGTTCAGTCTCGAGTCAGTCGGGTTGTTCTTGGTGTCTCGGGTCAAACCCGGTTATTACAGGTCATACCGATTAGACTCGATGTTCGGTTCAAGTTCGAGTCACACCTGGTCAACACCGAGTCAACCACGATCAGGTTCGATCACTAGTTAGACCCGGTCAAATCGGTCCGTTCTGGGGGGCTCGGGTCAAACAGTCAACGGTCGGGTTAACGGGTTAGACACGAGACTCGATAACTTAATAACACGATTTCGGTAACCTCGTTATACATATATACATAATGTTTCAAATATAAGCCGAACCAATTAATAAATGAGGTGATAGATGGTCATTAAAACGGTTGAGTTTTGATATTGTTTTAAGTATATTATTTAGTTTAAAATCGAGTTGAACCGATACGTCTAATAAGCTATAAAACCTTTCGAGTAAAATGTAAATGTTATAAAATACATATGTAAGTGTATTGGATAAATTTCGACTGTTTAGTGTTACGATAGTGTCGATGTATATGTTGTTTCATTGATTCTTGAATTTTGAGGATTATATCGACAACGCGTGTTGTCGGGACCATCCAAAAACAGAGGAAACTCTGCCCAATTTTCGTTAAATATATATATATATAATACTTTAAAGTCGAAAAACTAAAGATAACGTATCGGAACTCGAATGAAGGTTATAACATAAATATAAGGTCCATTTTAACAACACTTATGTAATCTTCGTTTACCCACGCTAGGTGGCCTCGGTGTTCCATCGCTCAAGCTTACACTTCACGGAATACTAAAGCAAACTTCGCAAAATGTGAGCATACTCGACCCCTTTTTACGCTTTATGCACTTTTTGGGCGTAAGATGTAATTAACAAATCCACTTGTACACTCAAACCTACGCAACTATGCATTCCAACAAACACGTTATTCATTATACTTAGGATGTTTATACATGATAGCTTCAACTTGTTTTTCCATGCTATTCGTCGTGTTTAGATTGTTTATGCATGTCAGTTTTAATTTGTGTATTCATGGTATTCGTTATGTTTAGATTGTCTATGTATGCTAGTTAGGACGTGAATACAAGTTGCCATGTTAGATTGAAACAAACTTTTGTACTTATACTTTTATTCAAACTTGTATGCTCGACAGTGCTTTTGTACTGATCCATGCTTTTAATACATGTTGCAGGATTGTGACAGATGAATCCAGTAGGATTGCCTAGAAACGCATTTAAACTTTATTGCTCGTTGTATTGTAATTTACTTTCAATCATGTTGTATTCTGGTTCCAATACTTGTAATAATTCATTATTAATGAAATGAAATATAATTATTTGAATACTTATTGTGCATTATTTATTTTAAATTTGTTATATTCTAGATCAAACCATGTAAAATGTAAACATTAAATACTTGACACAAATAGCGTTATGAGGTCTCTTGCAATCTCGTTTTCGTCTCACTCCGATGTTTCCGCCATCGGTTGGGGTGTGACAGATTGGTATCAGAGCCATAACTATAGGGAATTAGGTAGAATTGCCATGTTCGACCTAGTCTATAGTTTAAGTACCAAACTTTGACCATTCTTGATTCATGCTAAAACGTTAATTCTTCCTACCTTGCTTCTATCTCTTCTTTTGTCTTAACAACACAAAGTGTTTTACCTTAGGCATTATACGCAACACATATTTGAAGACACTCGTATTCCACAATCGAAATGACTCATCAAAATAGGGGTGATTCCCGCCTTTGGTGACGAATTTCAATCCACCTTACCTGATACTTTACGCGAATTTCACCATCAAGTTAGGGGTGATATCCATATCTTGATGAGAAATTCCATATCATAATCTAGTGGATCCTTATTGACGACTTGAGATTTTATCTTTTTTCGTTCAATAAACCACATCTTTGGGACGAAATTGTCAAGCTAGGATTGATATCCACACCTTGGTGACTGGTCCCGCTCTACGATTTTTTTAATCTCGCCAAAGTTTCGTATTTTTAATCAAATTAGGGACATGTACTAACTGGAAGGGTAAAATACCGTTAATCGTTTGGCGACGAGAGTATTATACCTATTAGGCCAAAGCATGTCTCCCTAATTCGAAAGGACTTGCAATTCACTTTGGAATAGTCGAAGCTTCTAAACCCGAAGCACTCCAATACTTATCAAGCCTCTCTTTTATATTAACTTAACCCTTATGCGATTTAATGCTTGTTACCTAATCATCGTTTTACACAGTAAATTAATACACGCATACTGATACGTTATACTTGATTCGGGATTACTGAACATTCTTTATGTGATGAACTGGTCATTAGCTTCGTAAGAAGCCACACCTTAACGTATATAGTGCTTGTGAAGCACTATAGGAGTAGAGCACCGCCACATGGATTTGTGGTTACGTTAAGTTAAACTTTTACGCCCATTATAGCAACGAAATGATGACATGTGCTATAGAGATGATGATACTAGCGGACACGTTGGTTCGATTTGTTCGAGCCTCACCTTAACATATATAGTGCTTCTGAAGCACTATAGGAGTAGCGCACCGCCTCATAGACTTGGGGTCATGTTAAGTTAAACTTTTACGGATCTTTTTATAGCAATGAAATGATGACATGTGCTATGATTAGATGACGCTTGTGTTAAACGTTGGGTTGACATTTTGTCATTAACTTCGGATGAAGCCTCACCTTAACATATATAGCGCTTGTGTAGCGCTATAGGAGTAACGCCCGCCGCATGGACTTGCGCTCATGTAAAACATTCATACATACTTGCGGATACGATGGTTTGACCAGTGATATCACATGCCAGTAATGCGTTAATCTAGTTAACTAAATATCTCATGTGGACTATCCAAGGATTTAATCATACTCATACTTATAACCTCTCTCATACTTAAACACAATCATGCTTACATACAATCATACTTACATACTTAAACTTCTATACGTTATCATTCTCGCCTGTAATACGTTAATAAACCCTGACCCATACACTACTAGTACAAACTATGCGGATCATGCACATACCAAGATAATCGCGGATGCATACAGGATTTTATTGGTAGATGCATGAAAAACGATAGTAGGTTCTACTGTGTATCATAACACGGACGTAACATGACACCGAGTCGCGAAACGGACGTAACATGATATGAACATGGTGGATACGCCGCTGGTACTTCCTATATATAAGTGTTCGTACCATATTACCAAACTTTCGTAAAAACGTGCCATGAGAAATTCGGTGCTTCCTTAGACCTTATTGAATACAAACTTTGACCACTCATAACCTATTTCTCGGTTATACCCAAACACACTTCGAGAATGCCATCATCTCCAAGGTCTTTCTCTTGAATAAATTTCGGGATGAAATTTCCTAAAGGAGGGGAGACTGTAACGCATCGCATTTTCACATTTCTAAATTTAAATTATATTTTACGACGCTTATGGAGTTGGGTTGCGAAACGGGTCTCGTAGGAGCTACGAGTCGTTCTAAATAAAGAAAGCAGGCTTGTGGGCCCAAGCCCAAAGCCCACTATCTAACCCTAGTATAAAAAACAAGTGAAACCCTATCTCCCTTATTGTCTTCGGCCGACACCATACATTTTTTCCCTCTCATTTTGCCTTCAACATCATCTAAACCCTCACACAAATGCCAGAACCATATATCTCTCTCTCGATGATGCACAGAAGACACACACACGCCGCACACTCTCTGCTCTCCCTCTGAACTCCGGCGACCGGAGTAATTCTGGTTGGTCTGCCGGCAACCGAACACCACACCACTACAACCACTCTCACCCCTCTCTTACCTTTCACGCACAACCACCCTCATCTCCTTAAACCACCACACCAAACCCCCTCTTTAAGGGATTGAACGGCCGGCCACCACAAATTGGTGGTGGCACGCGACAGTCGAGAGCAAGAGAAAGAGACCGGGTAGGAGAGAGAGGCGCGGAGAGAGAGAAAGAGACGGCGGATAATGACGACAGCAGTGGCGCCGTCGTCTGCGGCGGCGGCAGATTGGTTCTTGTTCGGGTTATTAAGATCCAGGCTTGGCTCAGTCCTAGTTCGGGTTATTTTGATTCAGTCGACTCGGCTCTAGTTCAAGTTACGTTCAGTCTCGGGTCATGGTCCTCTCGATTGAGGTACAAGTTTTGTTTCAGTTCAGTCTCGAGTTAGTCGGGTTGTTCTTGGTGTCTCGGGTCAATTTTCATTATATATATATATATATATAATACTTTGAAGTCGAAAAACTAAAGATAACGTATCGGAACTCGAATGAAGGTTATAACATAAATATAAGGTCCATTTTAACAACACTTATGTAATCTTCGTTTACCCACGCGAGGTGGCCTCGGTGTTCCATCGCTCAAGCTTACACTTCACGGAATACTAAAGCAAACATCGCAAAATGTGAGCATACTCGACCCCTTTTTACGCTTTATGCACTTTTTGGGCGTAAGATGTATTAATTAAGAAATCCACTTGTACACTCAAACCTACGCAACTATGCATTCCAACAAACACGTTATTCATTATACTTAGGATGTTTATACATGATAGCTTCAACTTGTTTTTCCATGCTATTCGTCGTGTTTAGATTGTTTATGCATGTCAGTTTTAATTTATGTATTCATGCTATTCGTTATGTTTAGATTGTCAATGTATGCTAGTTAGGACGTGAATACAAGTTGCCATGTTAGATTGAAACAAACTTTTGTACTTATACTTTTATTCAAACTTATATGCTCGCCAGTGCTTTTGTACTGATCCATGCTTTTAATACATGTTGCAGGATTGTGACAGATGAATCCAGTAGGATTGCCTAGAAACGCATTTAAACTTTATTGCTCGTTGTATTGTAATTTACTTTCAATCCTGTAGTATTCTGGTTCCAATACTTGTAATAATTCATTATTAATGAAATGAAATATAATTATTTGAATACTTATTGTGCATTATTTATTTTAAATTTGTTATATTCTAGATCAAACCATGTAAAATGTAAACATTAAATACTTGACACAAATAGCGTTATGAAGTCTCTTGCAATCTCGTTTTCGTCTCACTCCGATATTTCCGCCATCGGTTGGGGTGTGCCAAGTCAGACCGCCAATTATACGGTGTATGTGGTTATTCAGGCATAAATTCAAATCTGATGGTTCGTTGTAACGGTATAAAGCACGCCTTGTGGTTAATGGAAAGTCGCAAACAGTGGGTATTGATTGTGAGGAAACATTTAGTCCGATAGTTAAACCGGCCTCCATACGCACGGTTTTAAGCTTGGCAGTCTATCGTAATTGGTCGATACACAAGTTGGATGTGAAAAATGCCTTTCTACATGGCAATTTGGAAGAGACTGTGTATATGCACTAGCCTCCGGGTTTCGTGGATAAACAATTCCCTGATTTTGTATGTCGTCTTCGAAAATTCTTATACGGTCTAAAGCAAGCTCCTCGTGCATGGTTTACTCGGTTCTCTGGTTTTCTTATTTCTCATGGTTTTCGAAGTAGCATTTGTGATTCGTCACTATTTATTTATCGGCGGGGTAATCGCATGGCATACCTCCTTCTATATGTCGACGACATTGTTCTCACGGCTTCTGATTCAATGCTGCTTACCTCCATCATCACCATGCTTTCCAGAGAATTCGCGATGACAGACTTGGGTCAGCTTCATCACTTCTTGGGTATTACTGCCACACGGGATTCTACGAGATTATTTTTGTCTCAATCTCAATACACCCGTGATATTTTACATCAGGCAAACATGACAGGTTGCAAACCATGTGCCACTCCTTGTGACACCAACTCTAAACTTTCGGCTTCTGAGGGTGAACTCATAGAGGATGCCACTTTATATCGTAGCCTTGCCGGTGCCTTACAATATCTCACCTTCACTAGACCTGACATCACCTATGCCGTTCAACAGATATGCTTGTTTATGCACGCCCCTCGGGAACCCCATTTTGCCTTTCTCAAACGTATACTTCGGTATTTACAGGGCACTATCACTCATGGTCTTTGGTTATCTGCTACTTCGTCCACCAGCTTAACGACATATTCTGACGCCGATTGGGGCGGCTGTCCGGACTCTAGACGATCAACCTCCGGCTACTGTGTATTCCTAGGCGACAATTTAATCTCATGGTCCTCTAAAAGGCAACATACAATCTCAAGGTCTAGTGCAGAAGCTGAATATCGAGGGGTCGCCAACGCTGTGGCCGAAGCCAGTTAGCTTCGTAATCTGCTTCTTGAGCTTCAGGTTCCTATTGTCAAAGCTACTATTGTATATTGTGACAACATTTCTGCAGTGTATCTATCCGAGAATCCTGTTCAACATCATCGGACGAAACATGTCGAGTTAGATATTCACTTCGTCCGCGAAAAGGTTCAAATCAGTCATGTTAAGGTTCTTCACGTGCCTTCCTCCTCTCAGTTTGTTGACATCTTTACTAAGGGCCTTTTCCCCGGACGTTATTTGAAGATTTTCGATCCAGTTTAAGTGTCCGTTCCTATGACGCTAAAACTGTGGGGGACTATTAGAATAGCTATATTATGCACATATTTTAGGAGAGATTATGTATCTTTATTGTGTTGATTATTTCCTTGTATATTGTATATTCTCTCCCTATTTAAAGGTTTCTTATGAATGAGAGGAGACACTAACTATTCTTGAACCATAACAATCTTTATTTACTTCCACAATGAACCAAGGGAGGTTAATTATTTTGAGGGGAGGGGGGGGGGGGGGGGGGGTTGGGATTCGTGATTTTTTTTGCTGTTTACACTGAGCAATGGGGATAAGTTACTCTGTAAAGGAGTAATATAAATTTTACTTGAACAACATGAGATAAGAGATAATTTAGAGTTAAAATAAAGTTAAAAGTTATAATTGGGAGTCATAAAATTTGAGCTTCGAGCATGTGATACATAAACATAAAATTTTAATTACAAACCATCAATAGTTATAATTGTGTTAAGCATGCTTAATTATTTTATAAATTAGATGGCTTCTACTATGTAATTGACCCCAAATGATGTTCAATGAATATATGCTATGTTTGAATTATTTATAGTATAATTTTATGTTTTTTAATTATTAATTTAAGTGTAACACTTTCAAGGCATTTCAGTATTCAAAGCGTTCGAGATATAGATTGAAATTATTATATTATATTCCCAATGATGGATCGTTCCTATCGAGGCATGGTGCGGTCCTGAGGGCAACCCAGTTTTCATCCAGCTATTACCCCAGTGAGTCTCTCGTGTGGGGGCAGTATGGTTTCCGGGTGAATGTCAGTCAGAGCGGTAGCCGGGGCCCGATAGAACATCGCGTCTGCGAAAGCTGGGCTGACGGGTAACCATCCTTGACGGGAACCCGGTGATCAATGGTCCATGTACATATTGAAAGTCACCTTTCAAAAAAAAAAAATATTATTATTTATATCAATTGAAATTCTTCATGAACAGTATCTATATTTTTAAAGTATTTGTTTACTTTTCTACTTTTAGCATTTACTATTTTTTATTCTATGTTTTTAGTATTTATTTTTTGTGAATTTTATTCATTATTTAGTTTAATTTTTTCTAATAAGTTTTATTCTTTAACTTTTAAAAAAAATCTTACTTTGTAACTTTGTTTATATATTTTTTCAAAATTGCTATATAAGTTTTAGGGTCAAGTTATTCTACAAAAACTTCTAATTGTAAGAAGTGTAAGAAGGATTTATAGAGTGACAAGTGTCCAATAACCTAAAACTAAACTCACTACATCACCACCAAAAACCTAAACACCCACCCCACCACCACCCAAAAACCTAAATCCCCCCCCCCCCCCCCCCCCCCCAAACCCCCAAAAAACTATACCTCACAAAAAAAAAAAAAAAAACCCCCAAAAACCTAACCCCACCCCCACCCCCCAAAAACCTAAAAAAAACTAAACACCCACCCCCACCACCACCCAAAAACCTAAACCCCCACCCCCTCGGCAAAAAAAAAAAAAAAAAAATTTGGGTGGGTGATGTGGGGGGGGGGGGGGTAGGTTTTTGGTGGTGGTGGATGTTTAAGGGTTTTTTTTTTTGTAGTGGGTTTTTTTTGTGTAGTGGGTTTTTTTAGGTTATTGGACACTTGTCATTCTATAAATTCTTCTTACACTTCTTACAATTAGGATCCTTTGTATTTGATCTTAATCCATAAGTTTTATTTAAAATGGATACCGTGTCGTTGTCGTATTAAACCGAACCAAAATAGACGATGAATTATAATTTATTATTTGTTCTATGTTTAACTTTTTCAACATTGTAATATAACTGTTATTGAAAACGGATATTGTGCCGATATCGTACCAGACTGAGCTGAAACGACCAAACAACATCTGCATCGATGCAGGTATGACACAGTATCGCTATCATATTGTACAGTACCAAACCGAACAAGATCAGTGACGGTACTTGTATCTATTTTTATGGTTTCATGTATAATAATGAATATTGTGCCGCTACTGTAGTTAACCGGGCCAAAACCGAAGGAACAATATCAATTTTAGTACCATTATGTATTTTATTTTTTTTGCTTTCAATAAACATACATCGTATCGTACCGAACAACATTAGTACCAGGACCATACTCACTTTTATTGTTTTTTGTTTCGATAATTTTTCATTTATACAACTCTAACCGCGATGGGATATAAATATCGGTACCGTGAGGATCTGAACCGGTCGATACCGTTCGAACATCATCGGTGCCGGTACCAACTTTCGCTTCTATCGTTTTGGATCGATGTATAATATATGTTTATTTCTATACTTAGTGCCTGTATCATACTGGTGCTATAGTGTCACACCCCAACCGATGGCGGAATCATCGGGGCGTGGCACTGAGTGAAACAGATTGTCCAGAAGTTTCCATAACAACTATCATTACCATTTAATTAAATCAATACGTCCCATACCGTATCTCAAATAGTTAAATAATTATTACAGACAAGCATCAAGACAAGTATTCTGTTTCGACAACTCAGATTTAAACATAACTAATTTATTTGTTGGTTTCTAGGACTCCAGTTCCTAGCTTCAAGTTCATCACAGCACAAAGAGCATAAAAGCAACCTAAGCACCTGTCACATACGTTAAAATAAAGTCAATACATAAAATGTAAAGGTGAGCATACAAGTTTGATAATAGCATATAGAGTTCGAATTCGTTTACGCATAACCAGCACGTACACATAGTGAAATGAAGCACGTTAGTTATCGACATAGATCCATCGATACCAATGACTGCGGGTTGACTGCCCGAGGCAGTTCGCAATACATGATTACCACCGTAATCCATGCAAGTAAAAGATCCTTAACAACCCCCGTGTGAACGGGTGCTGAGTCCAAACTATAGCACTATCGTTGCTAAGGCAGGTAGACAGCATTCCATGTGTAAACATAACAAACAAGCATTCATAAACCACGTATAACATGCGTAAATGGTTCAGCGTTAAATTAGCTTGAGTAGTGTGATAGTTGTAGTTTGAATATTCGTAACGTATGTAACACCCTAAAGTGCTAAAAAGCAAAAAGGGTTCGAGTATACTCACAGCGATTATGGATTGAAGGGAGCGCTTTTCAGCGAGTACGGTTAGCCTAAATAGATTCGATAACGTAAAGATAAGTGGCGCGTAAAACAGTACAAAGTGAGAGTGGGTATGGTGGCTGCTCGTGCGGATTAGTGATCCGTGCGAGTGGGAGTCTGTCCGGATTGGTTATCCGTGCGAGTGGTGATCCGTCCGGATTACTTACTCGTGCGGATGACTTATTCGTACGGACAACTTACTCGTGCAGATATCCTTTCGAGTGGATTGTTTCTTCCTAAGTGTGAGATGTGTTTGTGTATGATGGCTTGTGCTTTGGAGTTTTCGTTGTAGCATTTAGAAAACACCTAAGTACCTCTACCCTTCAAGCCGGTCGCGCGGACAACAATCCGTCCGGATGGCAGTCCGTGCGGACAACGTCTTTAAGGCTGAGTCACTAGGTGGATTAGGTAATCCGCCCGGATGGTAATCCGTACGGAAAGTAGTAATCCGTCCGGGTAGCTGTTTGTGCGGACAAGACAATCCGTCCGGATAGTCTGTCCGTGCGGACAACTGGTCCGTGCGGATGAACTTGGTTTGAATGTATTCAAGGTCTTAGTATCTCATGATCTGAAGAGTAATCCATTCAGAGGTCGTTCATCCGGATTGCTCATTCGTCGATACTCAAACCTTGTTTGGAGAGTGGGTCCCAAGGGTAGCTCGTCCGGGTGACAACCCGTCCGGATAGCCTGTCCGTGCGGACCACTTGTCCGTGCGGACAACTTGTCCGTGCGGAAAACTTGTCCGTTCGGACAGCCTCTCGTTCTGGTTGTTCCATTCGTCTACTCTTGGTTGCTGTTATCGTTTTATCAAGACGTTCTGATTACGTGGCAACCACTTGGAATTGTATTCTCACCCGCATGACTAGACCGGTCAGGAACCACCCTAACTTGGCCTGTCGGCGACTCAGAACGGTCATTCCGGTTGACCCCGAAATCAGGTGTCTGGTGGGTAGAATCCAGATCTAGGACTAGTGCATCACTATTAACGAGTAGAATACTAGAACCGATCAGATCCGTACCGATTTTAAGGGTAAAAGGAGGAGAAACTTGAGTTCATTCCTTTCGACTCTTTTAAGTTTAGATTTGGGTGATATTGTTATGAAATCTTATGGAAATCGTTCAAATCTGAGTTAGTCTTGGTGGAATGAGGTCACATTTGAAGTTCATGAGAACTTCATGATGACGTCACCCGTGAATTCCTCAAATCTTGATGATTTCACGGTTAAAAGTTGGGATTTCAAAGATAGAAAGGTGTAGAATTGTGTAGTGATCAAGAATGTACAAGAATTAGAGTGAGATCTTACCTGGATTGAGAGAAATCTGAGAAAAGGTGAAGAATGCGTGCGGTTCGGACGTCACTTGCCAAAAGTGGAAAGGTTGGAGAGTGACCCGTGTATTTATAGGATGCTAAAAGGGGAAAGGGTGAGCCGTGCGGATGGCACGTAACCCAGATAGGCTATCCGTCCGGATTGGTCATCCGTCCGGATTGGAAATCCGTGCGGATTGGCAATCCGTGCGGATTGGCAATCCGTGCGGATTGACCATCCGTTCGGATGTCGCCTGATTTGGTGCGTTCGGTGCGACGACGCTTCGACTTCGGTTTTCGAGCGATTCAATAGGGTTTCCTAGTCAAATTACTTTCAGTCCCAACTACTTCGTATATGGTTCGACTCGGAATTTGGGTTCGGGTTCGTTTACATTCGAGTTAGACTTCGAGTTCGATTGAGTTCGCTTGATTATCACAACAACCCATAAATAAACATGCACAGGTAACACGTAAGGCACACACACACGTATAACGACGAGTAAAATACATAGCTCGAGTTACGATTTGATGTCGATTCGATTAGTATAGCTTAATTAACTTTATCGCATTGTTACTTCCTATCATTCACAGTCGTAGGTCGATTGAAATACGGTCAGCATGATTCGATTATTGCAATGAACGACACTTACTCCACATAATATAAATAAAATAAAAACATTTCTACGAGTCAAGTCGCGCGAAATCGATCGTTGACTTTGACCTTGACTTTGACTTTCACTTATGAAAACACGGGGTGTTACATATAGCAAATCAAAACAATACCGATACAGTGCTCGCGGTACCGTACCGCCGCAAGGCGTGGTCAAATACACTAGTTGTACATATCAAAAGAAAGTGAGCATGAACAGTAAATTAATTTATTTAAAGATTTGTTTTTTTGTAATATTTTATTTAGTGTTCACTTGATTTTTTAGAAAATAATATTTATATATTAAAGTAGAGGGATCATGAATAATAAATAACCTTTTTAAAGTATTTGTTTTAGGTATTCTTCATATAATATAATTTTTTAAATAATTTGTATACGTTAATTTTTTAAAAATAATCTAAATACACATCTATGTATTTTTTTCCAACATTCCGATATAATCTTATTGAAGATGGATATCGTGCTGCGATACCGAAAAGAAGACCGACTAAACAACATAAGTGTTGGTATTCATATTTATGGTTTTCGGTAAATCTTATTGAAAGTAGACACTGTGTCGGTACTGTACCAAACGTAAAAATGAATGAACAACATCGATATTTGGTACCGTTATTTATATTTTTGCTTTTAGTTTCAATAAACTGATAGTATCATTATTAACTGTATTGTACCATATTGAGCCGGACACAACAACATCGGTATTAGCACCGTGTTCGTTTTATGGTTTTCGGTCAATGTAGAGCAGATGTTGATTGTTATACCGAATGCATGTATTGTGTCAGTACGAAATAAACCGAATCGATACCGATCAAGATACCGCTGCGAAGCGCGGGGGAAATCAACTAGTTTATATTAGAATCAAACTCTAAATAGTATAATATTTTATATTTTTTAATATTAATTTAAGTGTAACACATTCAAAGCATTTCAGTTTTCAAAGCGTTCGTGATATAGATTGAAAGTATATTAGGGTGAAGAGAGTGCTTACCTATTTGGAACAGGTAAACTCTTCATTCACTTAATTAGACAATGGTACGTCAATTTATCTATTTTGTTTACCTAATGCTCAAAAACGTTGATGGTGGTTTACCTATCTTGGATTAGATAAATTGTTATTTAAAAAAAAATATAAATGAAACCATTCAATCATCGGCCCCCCTTCACCTTCCCCGCTTCGGTAAATCTTCACCGATGTCCTTCTATCACCGAGCGGTAAACAAACTCCGCTCGGTAAACACCTTTACACCTGGTGTTTACCGCCCACTCCGTTCACCCTTAGAATCAAAATATAAAGAGTAGAATGGGCAAGATAATCAAGCATATCACTTACAAATGTGTTTTTTAGCGGCTTAGGGTGAGGGGGGCACTCCCCTAAGAGGGGAGTTCCCTCTCTTACGTATAACCAATCCTCGTGTGCCACGTCAACTCCCCTCTTAAACTCCCCTAACACCCCAATTTGATGGCGGCACTCCCCTATTAGGTGACTTGTTTTTTAATTCAAAAAAAAAAAAAAAAGATAACTTTTCATTGGTTGATTTAATGGGGCCCACCTTCTCTCTCCTTTTCTCTCTTCGGTGTCTTCCCACCGAACATGGTCCCCGAATGGATGGCATCACCCCCCCGCTCGGCAACTTGGTCCCCGCGTGGGTTTTCGGTGGGTGCCCCGCCCACCCTTATAAATATAAATCTATACAAATTACAACAACGTCAGACTATAACACTCAGTTACTAGGGAAGAAGAGTAACACATTCACAAATCATCTTGGTACTAATTTACTACAAACCCTTTGGTAAAGATTTGTGTTTTCAAGATGTATTTTAAACTTGCACTTTCCATTATTTTTAATCTATTGGCCATGCTTAACAATAATAATTAATTATGTAGCATATCACGGTTAGCCAAACAGTTCAATGCATCTGGCATAAGAGTTCAATAGGTCATCCAATTGTTTAACTACTACTTTATTATTATTATAACTGCAATTGATTTTTCCAAAAAAAGTTATTATACAATTGACAAATACGAAACTGAAACTGTAACTTAGAACAATAAAAAAATAAGACTATTCGAATGCAAAATAATTATTATATATATCAAATCACAAAGGGGTTTGCTACAGTGGTACATAAATTACAAATCTGAAAGCCAAGTTTACAATTCATATTAGCTGCTACCTTGGGTTGTTTTTATCCTTAGTTTTTGCCTTCTTTTTCAATATTCTTAAATTACTAATACAATAAAAAAATATATTATATTGTTTTTTATAACCCACCAATTTATTTTATGAGAGGTTAAGCTTTTTTTAACCTCTAAATAAACATTATTATGAAGTGCAACAAAGCAAATGAGGGTATTTTGTAAAATGAATTGTGAATATACAAATTTCTTTTTTTATCTTTTACAATTTTGAGTTTTATGTTTTGGTCTGATTTTACGAGTCAATACGTCGCAACTTTTGTGTGTAGTTCAACACTTTTACGCCTATTTCTTTCCCGTTTAACAACCCATATTCTAGATCGACTTAGTTTTTCTTTTCTATGTCTTAGGTTTCGCGTGTGTGGTTCAACGTTTTTATTTCTACTTTTCATTCGGTTTTAATTTTTTCGTTTTTTATTCTTTTCTTTTACAAGCTTTTCTGCTTTTGTTTTGTTGATCGCCGGCGATAGTGTGACATTGGTGTTACTTGGCAGGTGGCACAGATCTACACCCCCGCCGCAACGCGGGGGGCTTCACACTAGTTTACAACAATACCAAAAAGCCCACAAGGCCCACAACCCATTTAAGGGGCTGTTTGGTAACTTCTGAATTATTAAGTGCTAAACCAGTAAGAGATCTTAACCATTAAGTGCTAAACCAGTAAGAGATCTTAACCATTAAGAGCCAGTATAATGCTTAACCTTTTAGAGGAAAATGTCTGACCAATTCAGATTAGAGGTCTTAACCATTCAGACTCTGTATAATACTTAACCATTCAGAGGCAAATATCTGAACCATTCAGACATCTGCTCACGAAACAAACATTCTGAACCATTAAGTGTTGAACCAGTAAGGGGTCTGAACCATTAAAAGTCTCATTAAGAGGTAAACAAACAACATAAAAATATCTCTTTGGTAATATAGTTTTTGGTAAAGTTAAAATAATTTCGTAACTTAAAAAATCAAATCAAAATAAAAGCTCGTTTAAAACGTGCTCGATTTATAAACTAGTCGAACCGTGCTCAACGCTCTAAGAATAAAGCTATAGGGTGCGGTCATGACCCTCATGACCATCTTGACCCTCCACATAGGCACCATATCATCCATCTTTAATCCATCATTCAAAACCACTACCCTAAAGGTGTGGTCATGACCCAAACCACTATCCTCTTTAATTTTTTAATTTATTTTTGTCTTAAAATTATCAAATGGAAGAGTCGTGGTAATCGTGGTTTAATCCATGGGAACCACCATAAACTAAGGGCTTGGTTATTCACACATCCTCCTTGGTTATTTGCACATCCCTTGAACCCTATAGGAAGCGTATAGGGCAATATGGTTCCTCTGGGTCCAAGCGTATAGCAATACACTTCCTATATGTGTACTTGAAGTACAAACTTTTCAGAAGATGGTCAGCTAATGATTAGGGGACTAGAGGAAGCATATAAGGCAATACGGTTCCTCTGGGTCTAAGCGTATTAAGCAATACACTTCCTATATGTGTACCAAACTTTTCAAACAGCTAAAAGGAAGTGTATTGCCCAATACGATTCCCATAAGTTTAATAGGAAGCGTATAGAGCAATACACTTCATATTAGTTTTACTTAAAAATTATAAGTTACATCAAATTTTTAACTTATTATTGTTATCTTATAATGTTTTTATAAAAAACACTTATTAAACAAAACATTAAATAGCTCGTAGATAAATGAAATAAAAATAAGATAATATACCTGCATGGACGGGAGGGGCTGGGTAAAGGATGGCATGGACGGGTCGGGCTGCTGCGTAAAGAACGGGCCCTAGTCCGGATAAATTCATGGTGGTGGACGGGGTGGAACCGATATACCCATGTACTTTTACATTTCACCTATGCCACCCTATGTCATCATGCATCTGATCCATCTGGCGACCGTGGGATGTTATCTCCTGACCATGCAGTGTTAGAAGTCCCATTTGCTCATCTTGGTTACGCAAAATCCTATCGAGAAGACGGTTGGTTGACCGAGGCAACCTAACCGCGCGATAAGCTCTCTGTGGATGCTGATGATCCCCCTGTTCATGCTGAGGCGGGACCTCAATATCATCATGCCCGCCATTCTGCTCAGCCATCTGAGGCATTTGAACCTCCTCGGCCTCCAAACGCGGGTGATGTACCAACGGTTGCCATGCCCAAACCTGACGGTTCGTCCCGACAAACCTATAACCAACATTAGGAATGTTTGCCGCCACTTTCATCCATGTTATCGACCTCATGTCCAAATATTTGCAGGGAGCCGGCGGTGGATACCTATCCTCGACCCAACCAAAGTACCGACAAACACTCTGGGCTATCCGGCCGATAAACGATCCTCCATATATACTACCACGACGCTGCTTTTTCCAACGTGTGACAAAATAATCCACCAAGCAGAGATGGAGGGCGCACGGACGACCAGTAAATAAACAATAGAGATAGAAAATCCGAGTTTGGCCGGTCATCCGGTCGAGGTCTATAGCGGAATGTGGAGAGAAACCTCACCATCAACGGCCGATAAGATGGTGCGGCTCCTATTCGAAATAAACGATCCCACGGGCTATCCTGCCCGATAACCTGTCGAACAGTGTCCGCCACCCCACATGGTTATCATAAATATGTTTTGGGTATTACAATAATGTATAAACGTTTTTTTGACACATTTTTATAAAAAAAGATTCAGATTAGGGGACCAGGGGAACCATATTGCCCCATACGCTTCCTATACATTGGCTCTAAGGGAACCATATTGTCCCATACTCTTCCTATACTTTGGGTCTAGGGGAACCATATTGCCCCATACACTTCCTATACTTTGGGTCCAAGGAAACCATATTGCCCCATACATTTCCTATATATATATATAGGGGATCGCTAAAATGAGAACCACATCCAGTTATGAGAACCATGAGAACCACTTTATAGCCTTTAGATCAACTTGATGGATGGATGAGATTAAAAGTAACAAAAACTAATATTAAATAAAATTTGTCTTATTATGTCTTTTATATTTTAATCTAAAAGGGTAGATTGGTAAAATAACTTTTTTTTGTCTTTTTCACTTTATTATTTTTTAATTACTTTTTGTTTTATTATATTACTTTTTAGTTTTATTATATTACTTTTTATTTTTTAAAAAGATTTCTTTATTAAACAAAAATTTTGAAAATCAGATTTTTTATATAAAAAAAATTTATGCGCGTTTTTTTACCACCCGTTTTTTACGCGCGTTTTTTTACGACCCGTTTTACGTCACGTTTTTTACAAGCCGTCCCGTTTTTTGCGCCCCATTTTTTACGTCCCGTTTTTTCGCCCCATTATTTACATCACGTTTTTTGCCGCGCCATTTTTAGCGTCACGTTTTTTTACAAGCCGTCCCGTTTTTTGCCGTCCCGTTTTTTTGCCGTCCCGTTTTTTGCCGTCCCGTTTTAGCCGTCCCGTTTTCTGCCGTCCCGTTTTAGCCGTCCCGTTTTTTTACAAGCCGTCCCGTTTTACGCTCCGTTTTTTTACGTTTTACGCGTCGGTTTTTTACGTCTTACGCGTCGGTTTTTTACGTTTTACGCCCCGGTTTTTTACGTTTTACGCGTCGGTTTTTTACGTTTTACGTTAAAATTTTTACTTTTTACGTTAAAATTTTTACGTTTTACGTTAAAACTTTTTACTTTTTACGTTTTACGTTAAAACTTTTTACTTTTTACGTTTTACGTAAAACTTTTTACTTTTTACGTAAACCTTTTTACTTTTTACGTTTTACGTTAAAACTTTTTACGTTTTACATTAAAGCTTTTTACGTTTTACGTAAAACCTTTTACGATTTACGTTTTTTAACGCACCGTTTTTTACACGTTTTTTACGCGCCGTTTTTCCAAGCGTCGTTTTTCCACGTTTTTTAACGCGCCGATTTTTTCACGTTTTACGTAACACTTTTTACGTTTTACGTTTTAGGTAAACCTTTTAACGTTTTACGTAAAACTTTTTACTTTTTACGTTTTACGTAAAACCTTTTACGTTTTACGTAAAACCTTCTACGTTTTACGTAAAACCTTTTACGTTAACGTTATTTTACGTTTTACACGTCGGTTTTACACGTCGCAAAGTCGGTAGGTGTCTCGGATAGATTTTTATCGTCATCGACGGGGGAAAAGAATATAAAAAACCAACAACAACAACAACAACAAAACAAAAGTGTATCTCGAAAAAAAAGGGGTTTGGCTCAGATTTTTCCCGATAATTAAAAGGCTGCAAAGTGGGGTTGCGGGTTCAAAAACCTACCTTCCACCATCGTTGCCGCGCCATCGTCATCAAAAATCTAGTTTTTTTTTTTTTTTTTTTTTTTTTTGCATCATCGCCACCCAAAAACCTACAGTTAAAAAACTCAATATCAACAGACAATTGATTCCCCACCTGCAACAAAACCATAATTCAAAATCGACCACCACTAAACCCAGATTCAAACCCACAAGGAACAGGAACATCATTCAACCCAGATTCAGAGCACAAGATTCAAAACCCAAAAAAAACCCAGATTCAAACCCACAAGGAACAGGAACATCATTCAACCCAGATTCAAAACAGATTAAAAACCCATGATGATACCTGCAACCCCACTACTCACCACTCCCTTTCGCCATCAACACCCCCCCATCAACACCGCCGTCGGCCATCAAAAACACCACTGTCACCATCAACACCCTCCCCCCCTCAAACTGTCAACCACCACCTCCTGCAACCACAAGTCTAATCGAATAGTTAACTCATTCAAACGGATCTGAAAAGGAGAAGGTGAAGGAAAGAAACAAAATAAAATGGACACACACCGTTCATCGATGCTGCTGAAAACCACCGGAGCCGCACCTCCGGAGCTCGTCTCTGGAAAATAAGTTACCGGAAACACAGAGAACATCGTCGCTGAATAATCAGTTACCGGAAAAGAGGGAGGATGTGGTTGTAGGGTGAGGTTGTCGGTAAAACGGGGAGAAGGAGGATGGTGGTGTGTGACGGATAAGTCGCCGGTGAACGGAAAGGATGGAGCTCGGTGGGTTTTTAGGGGGTTTGTCGGAGATGCTTGGCGCCGGAGTACCGGCTGACATATCGCCGGGTGAGATCAAATTATGAGAGGGATGGTGGTGACTGGTGAAGCTTCTTTTATGTGATTGTTGCAGAGAGAAAGAGAGGGGAAATTGGACGTGAGAGGTTTATATAGGAGAGATAATGTCAGGTATCATTAATGGAGGAGAGAGGGGGGATTTGATGTTTTGGATAAATGACCAATATACCCTTTCTGTTGGCATATTTTGATTGGTTGAAACTGGTTCTCATGGTTCTCATAACTGGGAGTGGTTCTCATTCTAGCGGCTCCCTATATATATATATATATATATATATATATATATATATATATATATATATTGTTTTGTTTAATAAGTGTTTTTATAAAAACATTATAAGATAACAATAATAAGTTAAAAATTTGATGCAACTTATAATTTTTAAGTAAAATTAATATGAAGTGTATTGTCCTATACGCTTCCTATTAAACTTATGGGAATCGTATTGGGCAATACGCTTCCTATTGGGTCACTTTTCAAACCTTTATAGTTTTGAACTGCATGTACGTCAGAGAATATTATACCAATAGGAACCGTATTGCCCAATACGCTTCCTATTGGTGTCGCATTTAATGCTTCAAACCCTATGGGAAGCGTATTGACCTATATGGTTTCTATTAAGGGATGTACAAAAATTTTAGGGGATGTGTGGATACCATCACCCTAAACTAATGAGGGGTATGATGTACCATTTAATTAATGGTCCTATGTGGAAATAATGTTTCAATCCATGACCCCCACACCTCATATAATCTTTTAATTAATATTTATAAAACATAAAAAAAATGAATTTTAATTAAGAAATTATAAAAAAAAGGAAGAGCGTGAAATTTTGAATTTCGGTTCCCCTCATAAACACCAAAAAACCGAGTGGGAGCAGTTACAGCTGTAGGTTCTTTTTGCCTGCTAAGCAACATACTGTTTATTTAAACCCATTTAATTTCTTATTAATAATTAATTAATATTATATTATTTCAACTTAAACAAATCAAACAACTTGGCTGTATAAATAACCCGTTTTGCATTTCCATTTTCACAACACCTTACTCATCTTTCAAGTTTCAACCTTCTAACAATTTCTCCAAAACCGTCACAAAAAATGGCCTTCACTCATCGTCTACTTCACCTCCTCTTCATATTCTCCATTTTCCACCTCTCACTCGGAGCGAGACGACTCACTGAGTTAGTCCAAGACTCCTCCAACCTCCTCCAATACCACAACGGTCCCCTCCTCACCGGAAAAATCTCCGTCAACTTCATCTGGTACGGTACATTCAAACCGTCACAAAAAGCCATCGTCTCCGACTTCATCTCTTCTCTCTCCACCAAATCTCCTGTCGAACCCTCCGTCGCCAGCTGGTGGAAAACCACCGAGAAATACCACACCAAATCCACCCCTTCCCTCTCCCTTCGACTCGGAAAACATATATCTGACGACTCCTACTCCCTCGGGAAGTCGCTGACTGACGAACATCTCGTCCAGCTGGCTTCCCAAGGGGAGTCGTATGACGCGGTTAACATTGTGTTAACCGCATCAGACGTGGCAGTTGATGGTTTCTGCTCTAGCAGATGCGGGTCCCATGGATCCGCATCTGGTTCCAAAATGGGACATATTAAGGGAAAGAATTACAAGTTTGCCTACATCTGGGTTGGTAACTCAGAGACCCAGTGCCCGGGTCAATGTGCGTGGCCGTTTCACCAGCCAATATACGGCCCCCAGGCTGCACCACTGGTCGCACCCAACAACGATGTGGGTATGGACGGGTTGGTGATTAATCTGGGTGGTTTGTTGGCTGGTACGGTCACGAACCCGTTTGGAAACGGGTATTATCAAGGGGACGCGGATGCACCATTAGAGGCTGCATCTGCGTGTCCTGGGGTGTATGCGAAAGGGGCGTATCCTGGGTACGCTGGGGACTTGTTGGTGGACTCGACTACGGGTGCAAGTTACAATGCACATGGTACAAATGGAAGAAAGTATCTCCTTCCTGCTTTGTATGATCCGTCTACTTCAAAGTGCTCCACATTGGTTTAGATAGAAAATTATAGAATAGGTAGCATAGAAATTGGATCTATGTTATAACTCATTCATTGATTGTATTCTTTTATTTCTTCTTATTGTTATTAATATAAAGCATATGAATCTTAAAATATTTCTACATATAACTGTTAGATCAGCTAAAGTAAGCCAAAAAATAAAAATGAATACAAATGTAATGCATAATATATACACATAACAGAAATAGATAAAGGAATACTGAGCTCTTATGTTTAAAGATCCAGATGCTGAATTGAAGAAAAATCCGTAAGTGTCTAGAGATACGGATGAACAAGCTAAGCGGCCAATTGATCCGGATGAACGAGTTGTTCATTCGTAAAGAGGAGACGCTAACAAAGTTAATGATTAATAATGTAGCGTTTAGTACAAACCAACCAAAATCCAGTCTACACTGGTCATCAGGAACACCATTGGTTATAATTTAGTTGAGATTTTGTTTACAAAGAAAGTGAAGGATGAAGAAACAAAACAAAATAAAGGTAATTTGCATCAACATTAGTCTAAACATATAATCCTAGTATGCTACCCATGTTTGTTATTAAGATAAGGATCCAGTGATTCTAAGTTAGGATTTGACGAGCGTCCAGTACGGGTAACTCTTTGGAAAAGTCTATCGATCACTTCTTCCTTTTGCTCGTAAATGTAGAAGACAACGAAGGCGAATGGAAGAACTGAAACAACAATAGCAAATTGGTTGTAGTGATACAGTGCTTGCATCGTCTCTTTGTTCTTCTATGGTGTTTAAGGTTTAGAACTCAAATTCAAAACCAGAGATGACACATTCGACGAGCATTGTTACATGTATGTCGATTTGGGTCATGTCTTATATCAAACAAACATATTTGAAAGTTTTAGGTAAAAAGGTAATAAGTTAAACATGCCCGGAATCCTTCATAGTCCACCTTTAATGCATATAAATTTATAAATTGTTGGGCATATAAAAAACTAAGATTTAGCGCTACTGAGACCCGAAAAATTAGACTATTTTTTCTGGATAAATATAATACTATACCAAGTTTTGAGGGGATCTGTGAAATTATTTTATCACGTAAAGAAAAGTTCGTTAAATCAGTCAATTTAGATTTTTAATCTGTTTTGACCCATCCAAAGTAACCCAATTACACACAAATGGGTCGAATTTGCCACATCTTTTAGAGACCGCTCTCATCCTTTTAAGAAACTTACTTTAGCTAGATGACCACTGTGTGTATTGGAAAAATCTGTAGCTCATGTACACATGGATACATTAAGATAAATTACCAACCTTTTGTGAAGAAACTTTGCAGTGACATGGTCCCAATCCAGGCAAGGATGGAGAGTGATAACGCCATCTATTTATCAAAAAAGTAAGACAGGTTATTAGATATATGTGAAAAACCGGGCATACTACATTAAAGTACCTTGAAGAAGAGCAATGCGTCACTCCCACTTGAAATAGTTATTAGACTATGTGCTGCACGATTCCATGACGAAACAAACGATAAAGCAGTTTGGCGCGACATAGTATCTGGGAACCGAAAGTTTGATTCTGAAAATTTCTCAACTGAACATCCCATTCTGTAACAGAATAAGCCATGATTCGAAGCTTCGAGGTGCTGATATATGATAGAACCCGACAATTTATCAGAAAAAGATGCATACGAGGAAACTTACAATTTATCAGGCAACTTCCTGTGGATAAACAAAAAGACCGACGCCATAATGAAGACATTGGAAATTGAAGTGACCATGGTATTTCCAGGTGATAAATTTACATAAAATGCAAATAATGCTAGCTGTGTAGTGACTGTCAATTTCACATCTCTCCATAGAAGTATGTCTGCAACTGCAAATCATAGTATCATAAGTATCAACTATCAAGACAAGTGACCCGACTATAATCCTAGATTTGTTGTTATAATTAGGGGTGCAAACACGCTGATTCGCTCGTGAGCTGGTTGTTCAATAAACGAGCCTGAGCTACAGCCCGAGTCTCATATACCGATTTCAACCAGGCTCGAGAGCCTAAACGAGTAATGAGCCTAGTATTAATATAAATATAATTATTTTTTATTTAATATAATAAATACATATTACATAAAATAATTAATTTTATATCTAAAAAGGATAAAAATAACTAAATAACATGTATAATTAAGTAAGTTAAAAAGATAAACGAGCTGAGAATGAGCTTGAAAAAGTTGTGATGAACTGAGCGCGAGCTCTATTAAGTTAAATTAGCTTATGGTGATCTTAAGCTCGGCTCGTTCAAAACCTATTATAATCATACCAATTCCATTTCCAAGACATGTTGCAGCTTTAGACGCCCCTTTCTTTTTACGAAAAGCTTCAGCACTGAGATCATAATATGATTCAATAGTTCTTTTCAGACCTTCCTGCACCAATCAAACTTCTCTCTATCAAGATTTTATAAATAAATAAATTGAGTATTAACATAATATCACACATATATCCCATGATCATTTTAATTAAACAACACAACTAAATGTAACCATCTAACTGAGTGGCAAACAAGTGAACCTGAAGTGGAACAATAGGTCTGTAACCAAGTCGATCATTCGCTTTTAAGGAACTAAAAGTTCTGTTGCAAGTTGAGAGTCTGATTCTAGAAGGTGTCAACTGTGGGGCCCGCATCCCGTATGGTGCTAACATGCGATATATACGCTCATTGAAATATGCAATCAGCATCACGATGAATACAGGAATCCTTGTTTTTGGCCTGCACACTATATTACATCAGAAATAACCAACTTTCAACATCCAACAAGCTTTTGCTAGATGATTACTACTGTTAGACGTGAACAGGAATTTCGTGAGATATCAAGATTATTATGAGATGTAAAGTACGAAAATGAATACCTTTCATAACCAAGGCCTTCAAGAATAAGTGACGTAAATTCCCAAAACCTGATTGGCTCCATGTTAGTTATAAAATAAGCCTGGAGAGTCATCAAAATTTATCGATAGCACAATGAATAAGAATACTTTTATGTATGTTTAAGTATCTATATAGTATATATCACCTCCCCTGCAGCTCTCTTTGAAACAATACCACCGGATGCAAGAGCTCGTTCCGCACATACATGGGCATGCGCCACATTTTCAACGTAAGTGAAATCAAACATGTTCTTGCCGTTCCCAATTATAAACTGAAAATTCAGAGTTCATAAATAAAATATATGTTTAAATTTATTCCAATATAATTTAAGATTAACATAGGAATGTAATCTAGTACCTTGGTTTTTCCTTTCCGTGCTGCAGCAACTAAAGATGGAATAAGCAACTTATCACCGGGACCAAAAATGCTGCTAGGACGTATACAGCACGTTAACAATCCGTTCATTCCATTTGCCTTTATAACTAATGCCTCTCCTTCAGCTTTAGTTGAAGAATATGAATCATTATGCTGAAACAGTAAAATTCACCACACGTAATCTTATTATTAAATGATTATGTTTTAGTTAAATAGTGTAACCTTATGGAGATTGGATATAATCACCAATCAAGTCACTATATTCACAATGTGTAACCTTAGCAGGATAGGGCATCGATTCAACACCGTCGTATATTCCATGTATCCCATCGAACACCACACTAGGAGAACTAGTATAGATAAGTCTCTTCACATTTTGTACACTGCAAGCATCAATAATGTTCTTTGTGCCTGTATATCAAATGACAGAAACTTGAATTGCATATAGCTGCAAAGGAAGATTTATCAAGAACTCTTGAACATTTTAATTCATTAATGTTGTTCACATTTACCATGCACATTGACTGAATAATGCAGCTGGTGGTTACTGATCGATGAATCTGGTGCAGCCATATGAAAAACAACTTCAACCCCATCACAAGCTGCAAATCGGTACACAGAACAACATATGCAAAGTGAAATTAAAAAAAGGAAAAAAATACGAAAATCATGTAAAAGTTTAGAAATCACCTTTAAACACTTGAGACTTGTTGCGAAGATCCATGGATACATATTGAGCACGGCCCGAGTGTAAAGCTTGCCCCAGAACCCCCTTCTCTTCATGGGTTTCAAGCATGATATCACGGCCCATATCAGCGATCCTAACTGAATACATATCGTAACGAATGAGCATATCCACTAAATGCCTAGCTGCAAATCCTCTTCCCCCGGTCACAAGACACCACCGCTCTTGTTCATCAGCCATTTCTTATACTGAATTGCTTCTGTGATCACAAAGAATATTACATGAATTCAACTACAAGATGACCAAATTTGTAACATTTTGCCACTCACAACAACCAATATTCTCTGCTTTGCCCACAAGGAGCTCACGGATTTGTTTTTGGTTGCCCTAGTGTAGACCTGCGCCCAACACACGCCGGTAATATTTGAGGCAGGGCATTCCTTATGACCCAATATCTGTCTATAATAGACTAACAAAAATTTCAATATTTATATCTTTCATATTATATAATACTTATTAATTTACATTGAGAGATAGATGGATAACGGGCAACAAGCTGCGCCGCTATCCCCTTTTGAATAGCAAAACTAAGTCTTTTAAAAACTATGTCCGTAGATCTCAGGGTCATAATTATTATGCATGACACTTTGAACTCGACTAAGTAGGTCCACAGCCTCTGGCGCCACAAAACGATGTGGTGTTTGCCTAATGTGTCAAAAACACCTCATGGGACTCATCGTCTCTAACGAGGTTTACCCCACATCGTAAACAAACTAGAGCAGGAGTGACTCTGATACTATTTATAACATCCGACCTCTCATACCAACCAATATTGTTTGCTTTGTCTATAAGGAGCTAACATATTTATTTCATGTCGCCCGAGTGGAGCCTCGAGAAGATCACTACTCCCACTCAAACACACTTAACTGTAGAGTTTCCGCACAACAGTTGTTTAAATTACAATAATAATTATAACCCTAGTTACCTGATTGTGCTTCCGTTAACACGAGTTGAGAACAAATTTACTTTTCTGCCATGATATTGTGCATCAATGCCGGATCTACTTCACCTAATTATCACATAATAACATAATTCAGATCAAAATAACCACATATTATCGTCAATAAGACGAATCTTTCGTTATCTGAATTTGATAGTTAACAAAACAATTCGCCAAAAATATCAATTCCGGTTGCCGGAGGAACCTGGAGATCGGAAATTCAACGGAATGGGCCACCGGAACGGTGACGAAGCATCCGGCGAACGATGAATGAATGTTACAACTTGGCATGCACGTGTAACAATGAAATGATAAAACTGTAAATTATTAAAACAAAAATTGATAGCTATACTTCTCAAAGTTGTTATTTTATATAGCAAACTAGCTTACAACCCCGTGTATTACACGGGTTGAATGACGAAAAATGTAAATTATAAAATTGTATATAATCCTTATTAATGAAATGACTTATTTAGATAAATTAGTAAAACAAAAGAACAGTTATATTTTCGTTACTTGTATATGTGATTTGATACTTTATTAGTGATTGTTGTTTATATTCAAATAATATATTTTATCTTAACAAATATATATGGTTAGGTTAAAATGAAAAACTTCTACGAATTGTGAGAACTTAGAGAACTCAACCTTACAAATTTGAATTATTTACGGAGGGTGTGAATGAGCGGTTAGAGACTCAAGGTTACGGAGGGTGTGAATGAGCGGTTAGAGACTCAAGGTGTTAAACTTTTTGATTTTAGATTCAAGTGGTTAAAACCACTAAAACAAAGGGACTCAAAAAGTAATTTACTATTAATTAAATTTGAAATTATACGTTTAATCTCTAACTATATTAAATAATATTATACTTATTATATTATTTGATACATTTATATTTGTTATAGATAATTATTAATTAAATTTGAATTTAGATGTTTATCTCTAACTATATTAATTAATATTATATTATATTTGTTGTAGCTAGGTTTGAACCCCGTGCATTACACGGGTTGTGTATATGTATTTTTTTATAACAAATAATAAAAATATATATTTTAAAAAAAAACTCGTGTATTGCACGTGTTGAATAAAATATAATGTCATATGATAACATATACAGTCGTCAAGATTTATCTTTTAAAAATGAACTTTGATGTACTATTTAATTATTATAATATTTTAGTTTGAGTTTTTATTTATTATTAGGTAAAAAACACATGTATCACATGGGGTTGAATCCCATTTTTATAATATACACCCACATTATGAGATATAATGATTTTAGTTAGTTTTATGCACCTTTATTCTTATTTGTTTATTTCATTCATAAACCACTCGTCTCAAATTTGTTTTCAAAAGAATTTACGATGCAAAAAGGTGGAGATCGATCCTCACGTTTTTATATATTTCATCATTTTATGAATTATTCTCTTTGAATGAAGTATAGAATTGTTATATTTATAAAATTGTGTTATTCTCAACATTTTTTTTACTTTCAACTTTAGTCTCTTATATACTTTTCATCTTTTACAAGTTCTCCGTTTAACGTGTCATTCTAAATTTCCGAGTTAACACGCCGCAACGTGCGTGTGGGGCTCAATGTTTTTTTATCTATTTTTTTCACGTTTGACAGGTCCGTCGCAGTACGTCTATTTTTCCCCGTTTGATATGTCTGTCGCAATGCGCGAGTCAGAGATCGACTTAGTTATTTTTTTTCTCGATTTTACACACTCGCTCGTGGTCATGTGAGAAACATTTGTCTTTCATCTAACGTAATATATATAACTAACGAATCCCCGCCGCATTGCGGCAGATAGTAATTCTAGTATTAACTATTGAAACATATCGTGGCATGCTATTGAGGATAAGTGATCCACAAGAATAGTTGTCTAATGCATAAATGAACGAAAACTTGTTTTAGAAATTATGTTTTGCAATTTTGATTTTAGATTCAAGTGGTTAAAAGTTAAAACCACTAAAACAAAGGGACTCAAAAAGTAATTTACTATTAATTAAATTTGAAATTATACGTTTAATCTCTAACTATATTAAATACTATTATACTTATTATATTATTTGATACATTTATATTTGTTATAGATAATTATTAATGAAATTTGAATTTAGATGTTTATCTCTAACTATATTAATTAATATTATATTATATTTTGTGTATAAAATTATTAAAAGGGAGGAGGCACCAGAGAGTGACACGTGTACAAAAAGATTTTTGTTTATTAGTATAGGAAGATTGGAAAAAAATAATCTCATCTTTCTTAAATTTGCCGATAATAATCCCAAGCATTAGCCAATAATAATCCGACCTCGTCCAATTTTTTTGTAAAATAGTCCGCCGTTAAAATAGCTTAACGGAGTTAAATGTTTTTCCGAATTACAAACCAATGTTTTAGGGCTTTTGATCAGAACGAGGATACGAGTCGATTGATGTAAAACTTACCTCAAAATACTTCCCCCAACCCACGAAAACGGTGCTTCAATTCGGGTGTTTAACTTCCAATTAACAAAATTCAAGCCATTTCGAACACAATTTCGAGGTAAGTTTTACATCAATCGGCTCGTATCCTCGTTCTGATCAAAAGCCATAAAACATCGGTTTGTAATTCAGAAAAACACGTAACTCCATTAAGCTTATTTTAATGGCATACTATTTTACAAAAAAATTGGACGAGGTCGGATTATTATTGGCGAATAACTAACTTTGGATTATTATCGACAATTTCAGAAAGATGAGATTATTATTTTCCAACTTGAGATGGTTCTCATTTTAGCGGTCCCATATATATATATATATATATATATATATATATATATATATAGGTACATGATCAGGAGAAAACGCCCTAAAGTGTGAGAACGGTGAGAACGGATCCTGGCTTAACACGTGGCACGCGACATAGTGAAGGGCGGAGGGGTTTTTTTGTCCTTTCATATTCTTTTTTTAAACGTGTCTCACAATATCTCTCCATGTTTTGGCTTTTAACAAATACATGGCGTTTTTATTGTTTTTTTTAGGTCAGGAGCATAGTAATATTTTGGCGTTTAACTAAGTATGGCTTTGATTGTTTTGACTTTCACCCAATTCCTTTCAGAGAACTTAATGACGAAACGCCCTCTGACATCTCAAATCTACATGCGAATATGTATTTTTTTTTATCAATTGTTGTGCCACGTAGGATGCAGGAATATAATGTTACAGACAATTATGGCGTTTTGAAAAGATAAATAAATTCAATTTCCCAAGTAGTGGCTTTTAATATAATAAATGTATAGCAATAATGTTTCCGTCTCTTCATTTTTACTACTTGCAGTTACTGTTTTCGTTCAGTTTGATTTGTCAATTAGTGTTGTTTTCTAATAATACATTGTTTGGCGTTTTATATAGCAACAACGTGCTTTGCTAGCATCCGATCTCACAGTTTTCATACTATCAGGCGTTTTGGTGTTTGTAGTTTTTGGCGTTTTATACTCAATTTATTAGTAGAGAATTAGATAATAAACAACAGAGAATTAGATACCAAACAATAAAAAATGAAAAAAAAAATTTCTAATTTAATTTCTCATCAAAATCTTCACTGTCATCAGCCTCTTCTTCTTGAACCTTTTTGGCATTTTGAACCTTTATGAATACCTTACCTAGATGCTAATTTTCCTACATACCGCCTGTCTTTAGAAGAAGCTTATTTTTAGCGGCATCATGTATTTTGGTTTGATATATTCTTGTTTGTTGACATGTTGAAGATCAACGTCTGCTCGAATGCTATTATAATAATGGAGTCCAAAATATCATTTTTTACAGTGGTATTGATCCCTTCATGCCATCAATATATCCATCAAGAACAAAGTGACATGATGACATACTAGTGTCACCAGTCTCTTTTTCTTGAATATTTATCCATCTTATTCAACAAAAGCTTATAGAGATACCCACCTCAGAGAAGAATCTATTCAGTAAAACTTAATTCAGAACAATACTCAATATTGAAAAAACAAGGGTTCCCATCTGTGGGTTTTTAACTATTTTTTGGCATTTTTAAAGTGAGTGGTTTCTAGGAAACATGACGTTGTTTTTGGGGGTGTGATCAATTGATTGTGCAGAGATGTCTCTCTTACAGGATGTTTTTGCCACGTAGTTTTAGGCGGGATTTTATTATAATAAATTATATTAATAAAGTAACCGTCTTTTTTAGTTACTGTGTGTATTTTTACTGGTTTTGTTCAGGGTTTTTATGATTTTAGGGTGATAGACGTCACATCTTACAGGTTTGGCGATTTTAATGGCGTTATGTAGTTTTTGGCCTTTTTTTTGAGTTTTTAATAATACTTTCGAAAGTAGTTTTATTATAGTTTGTGAGTTTTTTGGCGTTTTATTGCATGATGTATTTTTGTTATTAGCTGAAAAATACATAACAAACAACTGAAAAATAATATTTAAAACAAAATTGAAATAATTGATCTTCCAAATCTTCACTGTCAGCAGTCTCTTTTTTCTTTGAAACATGTTCACTGGGGGTTTGACTTTGGTATGCTTCATATTGTTTTTTCGTTATTGAAGTAGCTTTTTGTGGCCGTTTGGAAGGACAAAATGACGTGAGTTTTTTGTTTGAAGTTCATCTTTATCTTCTGTCACACCCTGACTTTTGCGGAAGCGTAATGATGTGTGACTTGTTCAATATCATTGCATTCAATTACTATATGATTAAAACATGATGTTCATCCATTCATAAGTTTTAAATGTTACAAACACAAGTCATTAAGTTTCAACCAACATATCCTCAGGTTATGTTACAAATCAAAAGTGGATGACATCAAACTTGAAATTTATGTCTTGAAAACAACACCGGCGCCCAAGATCCATCTTGTTTCCTGAAATACATGTAATTTTGAAAACATCAACAAAATTTGAGCGAGTTCATGTGTTTCTGTATGAGTTCGAATAACCTTGTAAACATTTATATGTATGTGTCACACCCCAACCGATGGCGGAAACATCGGGGCGTGGCACTGAGCGAAACAGATTGTCCAGAAGTTTCCATAACAACTAAAATTACCAATTATTTAAAGCAACATGTCCCATACCATGTCATAAAAGATAACATAATTATTACAGACAAGATCTAGTCAAATTCTTCTGTTCCGACAACTCAGATTTCTATTACAGACACTTTATTGTTGATCTAGGTCTTTCCTAGCCTCGATTTCATAGCAAGCATAGCATGTAAACATCCTAAGCCCCTGTCACATACGTTAAAATAAAAGTCAATACACATAGTGTAAAGGTGAGCATACAAGTTTAATAGATATAGTAAAGTTCGAAATTGTTTACATATAACCAGCACATACACATAATGAAATGAGGCATGCTAGTTATCGACATGAACCTATCTATACCAATGACTGCGGGTTGACTGCCCAAGGCAGTTCGTGATACACACTCACCACTGTGAGCATGTAACTAATTGTCCTTAGCAACCTCTGAGTGAACAGGTGCTGAGTCCAAACTAATAGTACTACCGTCACTAAGGCAGGTAGACATCATTCCATGTGTAAACATAACAAACAAGCATTCATTTAGTCACGTAATACATGCGATAACGGTTAGCGTTAAAGTATTGAGTAGTGTGTTCGATGTGATTTAGAATATGTAACGTATGTAACACCCAAAAGTGCGTAAAGCAAAAAGGGTTCGAGTATACTCACAGTGATTGATGAATTGAAGGGAGCGCTTAGAGCGAGTTTAGCCTGAATAGTACGATAGTATAAACGATAAGCGGCGTGTAAAACGAAATAGAGTGTCAGTGGGTCGAACAACAATCCGATCGGATGGTAGTCCGATCGAGTAGCCGGTCGATTGGGTGACAATCCGCTCGGACGGTAATCCGATCGGGTGAACTTTCGAGTGGAATGTTGCTTCATTTGGGAAGGATGTGTTTGTGTATGATGGCTTGACTTTTGAGGTTTTTGTTGTAGCATTTTGAAAATAGAGAAGTATCTCTACCCTTCAGGTCGGTCGATCGAACCGCAGTTCGATTGGACGGCAACTCAACTGGCGAGGCTTCTCAGGTTGAGAACAAGTTCACCATAGGACGGTCACTCAATCGGATGGTAGTCCGATCGGGTGGCAATCCTAGTGCATTGAACATGTTGAAAATTGTTTAAGTGTTGAAGTTCCAAAACACCACATGGAAGGATGGTCGGTCGATCGGGTAGCAACCCGATCGGACAGCGATCCGTTCGGTGTTCCAAAACTCCTGAAGTTTGAAATAATAGTTTAAGTATGGGACCAAAGTGCAAGCCGATCGGGTGACAATCCGATCGGACAGTAGTCCGATTGGGCGCACTCCAACCTGGTCGACCTGATCGTCTTCTTCCTTGGTCATTTTGATAGTTTGTCATTTTATCGAGATGATTTGATAACGTATTAAATAACACAAACCTCGTCCCGACTTAGTAACCTGATCGGGCAGGAATCCCCAAAATCCGACCAGTTAACTGTTCGAGACGGTGTTCCATGTTTAACCCGAAATCGGTAATCTCGTGGATAGAATCCAGATCTCGAACCAACACATCAACAAGAAGGAGTAGAAGGTCAGAACGAGCCCGATTCTATCGGTTTTAAGGGCATTGAGTGTAAAAGAGTTGAAAGAAAGTTAAAAACCATCTTTCAATCCTTTTTCACCATGAAATGTGCAGATCTATGAAAGATCTTTGTTTATCTCTGTGGAAATCGGTTAGATCTATTTGTTCTTGGTGGATTGAAGCCAAAACATGACGTTCTCAAGAACACCATGATGACATCATCCTAGAACACCTTGAATCTTGATGATTTCACGGTTAAATGTTAAAATTTAAAAGATAGAAAGGTGTAGGAGTGCGTGTAGATCAAGAAAGTACAAGATTTAGGTTGAGATCTTACCGGAATCGCGAGAAATCGAAGAAAAGGTGACTGGAACGAGCTGGTCGGACAGAAGAGAGTTGATACTTTCCCAAAGTGGAAATGAAGGAGTATTTATAGGGTTTCCCAAAGTGGGAAAGGTGGTCCGATCGGGTGGCGGCCCGATCGGGTGGCAGCCCGATCGGATGGCTATCCGATCGGTTGACCACTCAACCCTATTGTTTGGCGCGATGAGTTTTGTCGTTTCGATTCGCGTGTTGTGCGTTGCGATGCGATTCGAGCGAGCGATGCGATAGTATTTCTTATTCAAATTACTTTTAATCCCAACTACTATATCTAACATACAATCATCCTACTATTCTTTCGTTTAGCGTTTGCGATTCGATTGCGATAGCGTTGCGATTGCATTTCGATTGATCACCACATCATAACATAAATAATAAACATGCACAACTAACACATAGGGTATGTTTGGTATGGAGCTTTTAGGAGCTTTTAGCTTTAAGCTTTTAAGAAAAAAGATACTACTCAATAAAAAGCCTTGTTGTAACATCCCTATTTTTATCATAGGTTTGGTTAAATTTATTAACCATTAGTAACTAGTAAATAATTTATTTTAATATAATTATTCAACCAAAATAGTTTTAAACCTTATTTTATATAGTTGGTTGAAATAATATTGGCCTGTGTATGGGTGACCTTTTCTAAATAAAATAAAAGTATCTAAAATCTTATATTATTAGACGGGTAGATTATGGGTAAGTTGAAAATTAGAAATATGAAATTCCTAGACGGGCCTAGGAACCGTATAATAATTCAATTATAAAAATACATTGTATTTTGAACCTACTCTATTTTTAATGAAACTTAGACCCAAATATAGACAAAAATATTTTTGTTCGAATGACATAATTATTGTTTTCTAAAAACGTTATATTTTAGAAGTTATACGCGCCAAATAAGTAAAGTAGATAAATTAATTATAATATAATATATGTTAATATAACAAATGATAATAATAAATCAAAATTTCGTTAGTAACTATAACTTTCAAAATAATAATGATAAAAATAATTAAAATGGAAATGATAACCACCACTTTAAATAAACATAAAATAATATGAAACTTACACTAATATACAAAGTAGACAGATGGAAGGAAAGAAAAGGACGTGTCCTCCATCCTATGAATCTTTCAAGTAGAATAATAAAATAATATTTTACTTTAAAAATTCTACAAAATTTAGAAAGGGACGAGTGGCATGCAAAGTTTTTACGTGTCCCACTTAGAGACATTCCAAAATTGTTTAAACAGCTATAAATAGAAGCTACTCTAACAACTTTCCAATAACCTTCACTCATTCTATCGCCCCCTCTCTCTCTCAAATTTCATATTCTATCTATAATAAAGTCATGCCCGTTTTAAGTGTTTTAACAACCGATCACCGCAACCTTTTCCGATTGATCTGAGTCTCATAACATATGTCAGGGCTCTGCCCGATTAAGTTATTGGGATTCTGTCTCGGGACATCGGGACAAGGTTGATTTAGGGGTACTATATTACAAAAATATATTTTTATATAGCTCAGAAGTTATACCCAATATTTTACCTGGAGACTTTCTAGTTGAACCCTAAAGTTACAAAATGGGTTCATTCTCTTTTCTCACTATTTTATTCTCTTTTTATCCGAACCCATAACAACTCTTATCAAAACTATTTTCTTATTATATATATTATTTATTTTATACAAAAGGAAACCTTAGTTAAGACCCCTAAGTGATCCTAAATAAACCCTACAAATTTCAGAACAATCAGAATTAGGATCAGGGTCCCTAAAACTCAGGGGGGCATTCCCTACTCAACGATTATCCTTATAACTTATTATAAAAATCGAATTTTAACGTTTCGTCGACTCAGCAGGCCTAGTCCCACACGTGGCTACCCTATAGCCTATTTTAGACCCTTACGGACCGTAACATTATTAGGCTTACGGTCCGTAAGCTAATAAAAAATCATGTATAATTAGCAGGCCTTGGCACTTGCTTTCTGGTGTTCGAGCGACGATCAAATTCAATCTGTACGTCGAGTTATAATCGAAACGGTCACAAAAACACTAATTAGTAGAGGGGGTGCTGCTACGATACAGGGTATTAACTCGATCGCTATTACGATTCATTTTCCGACTGATCAATATATCCAATGGATGTTTAAGTGCCGCCCACATTAGGGTTATACTTTGTCGTTCGTCGTTAATTCGATGGATATTTAAGTATCGTACTTTGTCGTTCGTCGTTAATTCGATGGATGTATAAGTATCGCACTTTGTCGTTCGTTGTGAGAATTTGATCTCGTGAGTTATCGTAAATGTTGTATTGGTTAATTACCTAGTTCGTGTGCACTAGGTTACAAGGCTAAATCAATAGGCTAAACTCTGCCTTTATAAATCGGCAAAATATCAAGGCGTATCTGTAAACTAAACTTTGCCCGTAGGAATCTGCATGATTATAATGTGAGTCATTCTCTTTTTATCAAATTTGTTTACAAAATCATGTTTATTTTCAAAGGTTATAATTACAGTGATTAAGTTTATGTAATCACCAAGTTACAACCGGTATGTGGGGTTTTGTATACATTACTTGATAATCGTCACCATTGGGGCAGCCAATGGGGGATATGACCATAGTCACAGATCCGGTCGAGTGACAAATACCGTGGGTAGTTGGTTTGATATCAGAAACATTGTTATCGCTCTTAATACTGTAAATTATAACAAACAGGTCTGTTTTATTAATTAGAATGATTCACTCAGTATTTCCCGCTGACAAAACCTTTTTCAAACATGTTTCAGGTAATTACAGTAGAGATGGATACGACACTGAAAGGCATCAAGAAGTGGCTTATGTTATTAATTAAATCAAATTAAGAAATATTGTTTTATGTAATAAAATTTATCTTTATTAAAGCTACCATTGT